>LR752341.1:81485-92088 GCA_902729485.2 Mus minutoides | reverse complement strand
CATTCTCTTCACCCCTCTCCAGCTTCCCTCTGAAAAGAGGTTCCTCCCAGTGAACCAACGCATCCTGGCACCTCAACTCATCCCAGGACTAGGTACATTCTCTCCCAGAAGCTAGACAAGCCTAGTTAGGGGAGTAGAATCCACCAGCAGGCAACAGACTCTGGGACAGCCCATGCTCCAGCTGTTAGGGAATCCACATCAAGACCAAGCTGCACATCTGCTACACTAATGCGAGAAGGCCTATATCCAGCCCAGGTATGCTCTTTGGTTGGTGTTTCTGTCTTTAGCCCCCAAAGGTCCAGGTTAATTGACTCTGTTGGTCTTCCTGTAGAGTTCCTACTCATAAGGGAAAATTCATATGGGGAATCTGAAAAATAATGAAGCTTAGTTTTCATAAAGAAAAAGAACAATATTTTAGCATTAAGGTAAGGAAAATTAAGACATAAATCACCAACTAAAAAATATTCATGGGCTGGTGTGATGGCTCAGTGGGTAAGAGCACCCGACTGCTCTTCCGAAGGTGATAAGTTCAGATCCCAGCAACCACATGGTGGCTCACAACCATCCGTAACAAGATCTGGCTCTCTCTTCTGGAGTGTCTGAAGACATATAATAAATAAAATAAATCTTTAAAAAAATATTCATAATAAATATTATACAAATGGTTTTGTGAGATGCACATGTTCACATGTGCCAGCATGTGTGTGTAATTATACATACACTTGGAGGTTTAAGGTCAACATTGGCTGTCATTTCTCAGAATCTCTATCCAGATGGTTCTTTGAGACAAGATCTCTCAGCAGAACACAGGACTCACCAGTTAAGTTAGGCTGTTTGCTCTTTCAGCTTCTTCCTCCCAGCACTGGATAGTAAAATCATGCCACCACATTGCATGGGCACTGGGGATTGAACTCAGGTCCTCACACTTGCTTGCAAAGCAATCACTTGACCCCCTTAACAGAGTCATCTCCCCAGGCAGACGTAAATGATTATAATTCTTAATATAGGAATAGCATTTACAAATTCACTAGGATACACAAAGACTATAACAATTATAGAGACAGTACATATTTACAGTTAATTCTTAAAAGAAGAAATAAAAACACACTTTAAAAGGCTAAGCCTAACTCATCAAGAAATGCATACTAAAATAACAATTAGGTAATTCAAGAAATCATAAAAACCTAAAATGAGTATGTAACAATCCCAGTGTAAGGCAAATGAGTAAGACAAACGAATTTTAATTCAAACTCTTACTACGTCTAGCTCAGTACACATTGGCAAATTTTTAAATCCCTTTAAGCCCCCACTGTTAATTTGTATGCAACTAATAATTGAAATGTACTGGGTTGCTTTGAATATTAAATGAGATGAGAAGTGTGGAGCTCCACAGTCTTGCTTCAGCACCTATGTAGGATTCATGAAAGAACTATTGCAGACTGCGTTAGTAAGTAACTGGCAATCTACTGGTGTGGAGAATACTACCAGAAAGGAGGTGCACCTCATCTTGCCCTAGTGGATCTTCTAGTTGTGTCAGTATATTAATCAACAAGTATAATCCTGCACAGTCAGTGATATATTAATGCAGTTGCTTTAAAAAGCTCACAAGGCAAAAAATATTCAAATCTGAGGTAGACAGGGGTGTCAAAGCCACAAAGTAAAATGTACATGTGTGTGGCCATCGGATGCTTCAGCACCCACCAAATAAGCCTGACCACCTGAGTTCAATCCCTGCGACTCATTATGGAAAGAAAGAGCCAATTCCACAAAAATTATCCTCTGCTCTCCACAGGCTTACTGTAGCATACACACACATGCATACACACTAATAATAATAATAACAATAAAAATTAAAATTAAATTTTAAAACACATGTGTGACTCTGTGACATGTGACAGTGGTCTTATATGATTAAAAATGGCGCTGAATTGTGGAAAGCCACACTATTCAAAATGCAGAGAAACCTGGGTGTGGTGTGCCCATTCCACACTGAAACTGTGAGGTGACTCATAACTATACTGACCTGCCGTGTGGGCCCATTAAAGCTTCTTTGGCATCTGTGCACTTGGTGAAGAAATTTTCTAAACAAAACTCAGGTGTGAAAGACTGGCAATTGGATTTTTCCAGGCTTTTAGTGTTTGCCAAGTAGATGTGAAGCGAATTATATGAGGAGAAAGAGCAGATGCTATCTAAAGAGAGATTTTAGCAATACGACATAAACTTTCAGTAGACTGGGAAAGGAGGTGGGTGAAGAAAGGAAAGTCATGTAATCTAAGATCTGGAGATTCAATAGTCACAGATAAATGAACGTGGAAGAGAGACTAGACTATACCAGAGAGCTAATGTCTGAGTCTAATCTCAGTGGTAAAGAAGAGGACAAAATGCAGATGACCATGTTAAGAACAGGAAGGGTTTAAGTCAAAAGGAACAAAAATGAGCCAAGGCCCTGTGATGCTTGTCACACAGCAAGGGACAAAGATGGCCAGCATATGTCCCAAAACAAATGATAGAAGCATCAGCTCATTTAAGATGAAGCCAGACGGGGAAAAGAAAGCTGATTCCTCAATTGTTCCATTTTTAAGAGTTAGGAAAGAGAGATGAGAAACATCCTTTGTTTAGATCTCATATTTATATCTACAAACACAAGGATTTTTTTTCTCACCAAGTAATACTATGAAGCATAATTCCCTGAATGTAGCAATACCCATTGGACCATATGGTACCATGCTTGAGTTTTCAGGGATATAAATCTCAAGACTAATAAAACAGAAGCCATCCTAGACATATCTTTGGCCTGGTGAGAAAATGAACTTGGGAGGAAACTATTAAAACCTAAAATGAAAGAAACTCCTGTGATATATTTACTTCACTATATTAGAAGCTTCTTTCCAGATCACTACAATTTTTCAATCTTAGAACTAAAAAGGAAATGGTGGAAGAAACACAAGACAGACTGTACAATAGTGTCTAGGAACTATAACAAATTTGTAGAATGTCTTAGTGTGCGTGTGTGTGTGTGTGTGTGTGTGTGTGTGTGTGTGTGTGTCAGGGGGTGCACACATGCCTGCACAGGGAAAAAGTTGGGGGCAAATATTTATATCCAGTGTCTTTCTCAGTTGCTCTTTACTTATGTTTTGAGCCAGGTTCTCTCAAAGATCCTGGTTTTACTAATTCAGTAGACTGGCTGACATGTGAGCAGGGAGGAACCCTGTTTCTAAATGCTATCTAAAGAGAGATTGTAGCAATACAACATAAACTTGAATAATAATGAATATATGTGCATTATTGTGTCTGTCTATTATGTGAGTGGTAGGCTGAAATCAGGTCCCCGTGCTGGTAAATCAAGCATTTTATCCACTAATCCATCTTTCTGGATCCAGAATATTTTGATGTCAGAGACTGTGGTAGGAAGATTCAAATCTCTTGTAGCCCTCCTGGTTGGCATTCTAGTTCAATTTATCACTTCCAGGTTGTCTTTGAAATATTTAACCTATAATGTTAGGAGTAATAAGTTAATTCTGGTATATAAAAGCAAAACATAAAGTTCTACTGGATTCTCATTCATTTCATTAAATAATCTTGGAATTAAAGAACAATTATCTTATTGCTTTGGGGAGCCATCAGCTTGAACCAAGTATAATCTTATGGTTGGTTGGGAAGATAGATGTTTTCCAGCACACAATCCACTGGTATTCTTTAATTGTCCACACTCTAAAAAGAAAAATTTTGAAAAAGACAATATAATTGAGAGGAAAAAATTATTGAGCAAATGATCACTGGCTTGTTGACAATTTCCCCTACAAAGGAAAATTTTACTCACCTTATACATTTATGTCTTGGAAAGCTCCTCAACTTTCAGCATCCTAAAACCTATACTCTAGGGCATCTCCAATGAGAATACAAGAGAGTAAGTGTGGCTAGCTGTAGACACTGGAAACCTGCCAATTGGGCTCTTAGGGCCAAGATTCTTAGAAAGAAATCAATATTTAATTAAACATTTTCTCCAAGAGACAAGTCATCAGGACAAAATATAAGCAGGAAAATATAAAAATCAAATGGCAGCATATGTTATATGAACTCAGCATATCTACATAGTATTTCATCCAAACACCGATGAATTGTATCCATTTTACTCAAGAGTACACAAAGCTTCTCTAAAATAGACCACATAATAGGACACAAGGCAAATCTATTTATACATTGAAAAAAAGTGAAATAACTCCATGTATCTTACCTGACTATAATGCAATAAAACATAAAATTGACATCAAATAAATCTCTGGTAAACATACAGATTCGTGGAGACTAAACAACTTGTTAAGAAATAATGAGTCAAAGAAGTAATAAATAAATGTCCTGGAACAAAATTAAATTGAAAACACAGCACAACAAAGTCTCTGAAAAACATTGGCAGCAGTCCTGTGAGGAAAATGTACAGCTCCAGGTGACTACATTTAAAAAATCAGAGCAATAACAAATAAATGACCTACTGGTGCAACTCAAAACTTTGGAAAAACAAGAACAAACCAAATCATAACCCAGTCGATGGTAAGACAAAATAAAAAAAAACAAAACAAAAAGTAATGAAATAGAAACAAAGAAAACAATATAAGAAATCAATCAATAAGACTTCTTTGAGAGGATAAAAAGATAAACAGACCCTTGCTCCAACAAATGAAAAGGGAGAAAGAACCCAAATTACAAAATCATAAGTAAACAGAGAAACATTATGACACCAAACAAACTCAGAATATCCTTAAAACATATACTCCATTAAGTACAAAAGCATTTAAAAACTTAACAAATTTCTAGATTTAGCCAATCTACCAAAAGTAAATCAAGAAGACATCAACACCATAAGAAGACCCATAGAAATAAGGATACTGAAATAATAAACAGACTTTCAACTAAAAAAGCCCAGTACCAGACAGATTCATAGCACAATTTTAACACACTTTCAAAAAAGATATACAGTCAATCTTTCCTAAAGTATTCAAAAGTCAGAAACAGGAGGACTCGAAATTCCTTCATTGAAGCCTATCACTCTAATCCCAAAATCAGGTAGAGATATAACAAGAAAGAAAATTACAGGCCAAATAACCCTGAGGAACACAGATTCCATATACTGAATAAAATCTTGCAAAGTAAATTCAGACATGCTGAGATGCAGGGACCAGGCAACATATACAAGTAAACAAATGTAATAAACTACCTACATGCACTTAAGGAAAAAATGATATGATCATCTCAATGACAACAAAAGAAGCCTTCCATAAAATCTAACATGCTTACATGTTAAAAATCATAATCGAGAGAGTAGGACTAAAGGGAACATGCCTCAACGTAATAAAAAGCTATTTTTGAAATCTACAGACAACAGCATCCTAAAAGAAGAAAATAATGAAATTATCCTGTAGGGGGCAGTTCTGATGTTACAGTCCTGTTCTACAATTGGTTCTTGTTTTGTCAATAAAGAAAGCCAGGGGATAATTGTTAGATTTAAGGTACAGGTGGGACTTCCAGGTTCCAGGGTGGAAAAAGGCAGATGCAAGAATGGAGAGAGGAGCTTTCTGCCATGCTTGGGAGGAAGAAGAATGCAACAACCATGTGAGGTCTTGGAGGGAGCTGGGGCCTGTGGCCTCTGCTACAGGTGGGTGGCCAAGGATGTTTGGCAGGACCTAGGTGGGACTAGCCACTGAAGTTTAGGGCAAGTGGAACACAGAGATAATAAATTGGTAAGGACATGCTTTTTTTTTTCTTTTTTTTCCAATTTTTTAATTAGGTATTTTCTTCATTTACATTTCAAATGCCTTCCCAAAAGTCCCCCCTCCCTGCTCCCCTACCCACCCACTCTCACTTCTTGGCCCTGGCGTTCCCCTGTACTGGGGCATATAAAGTTTGCAAGACCAAGGGTCCTCTCTTCCCAATGATGGCCGACTAGGCCATCTTCTGCTACATATGCAGCTAGAGACAGGAGCTCTGGGGGTATTGGCTAGTTCATATTGTTTTTCCACCTATAGGGTTGAAGACCCCTTCAGCTCCTTGGGTACTTTCTCTAGCTCCTCCGTTGGGGGTCATGTGTTTCATCCAATAGCTGACTGTAAGTATCCACTTCTGTGTTTTTCCAGGCACTGGCATAGCCTCACAAAAGACAGCTATATCAGGGTTCTTTCAGCAAAATCTTGCTGGTGTATACAATAGTTTGGTGTATACAATAGTTTGGCAGCTGATTATGGGATGGACTCCCAGATGGGGCAGTCTCTGGATGGTCCATCCTTTTGACTCAGCTCCAAACTTTGTCTCTGTAACTCCTTCCATGTGTGTTTTGTTCCCAATTCTAAGATGTGGCGAAGGGTCCATTCTTTGGTCTTCATTCTTCTTGAGTTTCATGTGTTTTGCAAATTGTATCTTGTGTATTCTAAGTTTCTGGGCTAATATCCACTTATCAGTGAGTGCATATCATGTGAGTTCTTTTGTGATTGTGTTACCTCACTCAGGATGATCTCCTCCAGATGGGGAGATAGTAAAATCCGGTAATTGTGCCCAGAAGTCAAGGTGTAAAGTAACAATCTCTCTCTCTCTCTCTCTCTCTCTCTCTCTCTCTGTGTGTGTGTGTGTGTGTGTGTGTGTGTGTTTTATCTGTGAATTCAAGGAAGCTGGAAGAGGACTAGTAGTCCCATCATCTGCTGGAACCAAATGGGCAGGTAGAACAAAAGGGAAGCCGGGTTGGGGATCCAGAGTGTGGCCAGTCCCAGAACAAAAGGTGGTACCTTTAAAACGACACGCAGCATGATCTCACTGAAGTTAGGAATGAGACAAGGATTTCCACCATCCCCACTTCTTTTCAACAGTGTGCTTGAAGTCCCAGCTGGAGCACTAATGCAAGAAATTTTAAAAGTTTAAATGATGTGTTTTTATAATGAGATTTTGATACTAATGTTAGATCTTAGAGATAAACAAAAAAGAAAGGTTATGGTTTAATCCTAATATATTGGTGCATCAGGTTGACAAGGGCCAATTGTCCTGATTACTCTTTTCTAAGGAAGAACAACAAACTACATTCTAGTTTAAATTTAAAGCTAATCCCACAAGATGAAAACCATATCTGTTACTATTATAGGCCCAAGAACCTATGGAGAGACTGGTTATGGGTCTTAGAGAAGAGCCCACTGCTATTATTTTGTTAAATGAACACATTTTATGTCTTAGGAACTAATTGTCTAACTCCTAGTAACTAATTGTTATACCCATAAAGTAATGCATCTTTCAACTCTCTTCAAACAAGCATCTTGCACCTGATGACAGTTATCACAGAAACTCATTACTAGAAAGCATGCAAAGAATATGAGTCTACAGAATGCTGAGCTCTAAATAAGACATCCATCTCATTCCTTCCTTCTCCCTGGACCCAGGGGTCAAAATACCCAGAAAAAGTGTAAGAGTCAAAGATGCTGAATGACTGTAAGTAAACACCATTTCCTGGACTCATTTTCAAAGACTAGGAGAGTCAGGGATAGTTACTTGTAAGGACCCACAATGGTTGTGATAGCACAAGACCTGAATGATATCAATCAAGACAAAATATCATCAGGTAGAAGGGAGGAGGCATAAAGTCCCACCTCTAACGGAGATGCTATTGGCATGACCGATGCTAGGAGAGCCATTTTTTTTATAAAGAGTGTAGTCCCTGATAGGTTCACCATGCTCTACTGGAAGGCAACCCATCCAAGAGTTGTACTTGATGAGATTTTTAAAAGAGGACACAAAGTTGGATTGGTAGTGAAGGAGGGGGGTCAATCCTGGAGAGTTGGGAGAGGGGACTGAAGATGGTCAAAACACATTTTATCAATTCCCTAAGAATTAATTTAAAATGAGTAAAAGTAAACTAATTTTGCCTCCACCCAAAAAAGAAAGAACGAAAAGAAGAGGGTAAGGAATTGAGGCAATGGATACGTTAATCAGCCCGGTAATAATACTATTCTACAGTTTATAAATCTTCATATCACTTTTATCCCACAAATATGCACAACTGTAGTTTATTGGCTTATAATAAAAACAGATAATAAAGATAGAGCTGAGTTTCTGTTTTCTTTTAACTTAAACATCAATTTTTATTTAGCCCAGCTTCATGATGTACACAGAAATTGGGATCTCTAATGATAGCTATAAAAAGTTTTAAATACAACATAATACCTTAATAATTAAGGACTTAAAGAACTTTAAAAAGTCAAGTTTGTTGTTATTGCCTGAGATAAGTTCCAGTTCTAAGATCACAATTAATAAATTATGTAAAACAATAAGAAAAAGGGGCATGTGCACACAAATAACTTACTTTCTATATACCAGATGCCATAAATCAGTTTATTTCTAACAACATAAATGTATGTCATATGTTTCCTGTAGAGAAGGTATCTTGTGTTTTGTATGGATGCATCACTTGTCAACTAAAAAAAACCTATGGCTTATGGCTTAGGCAGGAAAGAGGAGCTGGAACATCCTGGAGGAAGAAAGAATTCTGGAATAAAGCCAGGTGTAACAGACTCACCCAGGAAGATGTAACAAGGTGAATGCATGGTACCTGAGCACAGGTATCCAACCACATGGCAGAATGGATTATTTTAAGTTAGTATCTAGTCAGTGAAGAGCCTAGCTATATGGCCTAGGTATTTGTAAATGTATTTTGAGTCGGGCCCTTATTTCTGGGAGCATGGGACTGGGAGTTAGAGGCAGACATAAATTCTACAGTTTTTCTCACATTGAAATTTGGCAAGTGGAGAAATGAGTATGTTTTGCTGTCAGCCTCACAAACACTGGGAGAGTCAGGGCAAACAAGCAAACAAACAAAAGCACAGACAATATAACTTCAAATTTTTATACAACTAAAATCAGGATAAAATACATTACATGCGGATTTATTATATGTGAAACCACCTCATCTGGTGTTTAATCAATTAACTAGATGCTTTCAATGTTTCCAGAAGAAATGATCCTCACTTCAAAGTTTGAATGCTGATCATAAGAACACCACGAAAGAAAGAAAGAAAGAAAGAAAGAAAGAAAGAAAGAAAGAAAGAAAGAAAGAAAGAAGGAAGGAAGGAAAGAAGAAAAAGAGGGAGGGAGGAAGGAAGGAAGGAAGGAAGGAAGGAAGGAAGGAAGGAAGGAAGGAAGGAAGGAAGGAAGGAAGGAAGGAAGGAAAGCACTATTTGTTCTGTCTCAATCTCTGGAAGAAATAACAGAAGATTGTATTCAACCTCACAGAGTCACAGCAAAGCCATGGCAGAGATTTGTATCCCCCACCTTAATGTGACAGCCGAGTCTCTGAGATGTACTCTGGAATACTCGTTGACCAAAATATTTCATGAATTACTCCTGGAGTTGTTCATGAGAAATAATGAAACCTTCTGCACCAAGTGATTCTTCTCTTTGGGATGCCAGAGTGAAATCGTGCAACACTTGATTAAATAGCAGTCTCTCTGGAGATAAATTTAGCAATGATAATTTGACCATGAAAATCTTTTTCTGGTAAGATATGTTAGAAGAGGACAAGCACTATGCTTCATTTGTCCTTTCCCTCCCTCCGGTGACAGTCTGGGAACAGTTTATCTACCTTTATTCTTGACTGCAGAATAAATTGAAGATAAGCTTCTCCCCTGTAGATAATCCTCCACTGTGATTTCTCTGGACCTGGTCCCTCTGTTCCTCTAGGCTTTTGCTCTGAGAAGTTATTCTTCATGCTTAGGGGAGCTGGTCATAAGATGACTCATGTAGAAAGTGGGACTATGACTTGACATCTTTTATCTTTAAAATTATTCATTCCCAAAGAGGATAAATTATTTAAAAGACACCCAAAAATATCAAAGGCTTTATCTGAGCAAACATTTTTTGAGATTTGAGAGTGAATCAAAGTAGAAAATAAGAGTTTAAATCAAGAAAAGGAGAAGAGGACTGCTGGAAGCCAGAAAAGAAATGAGAATCAATCGACACAACAACCTACAAACAAATTTTAATTTTTTAAAAGGGAGGGACCTTGGGTGAAATGCCCTAAGTGGCTAAGTGGGGAGAGGGAACTTGTAGAGCCCACCTCCAGTAGAAAGACAGGGCATCAAGTGGAGGGATGGGGTTGCCATACCACAGTCAAAAACTCTGACCTATAATTGTTTCTGTCTAAAAGAACTGCAGGATAATCATCAGGGAAATGCAGATCAAAACAACCCTGAGATTCCACCTCACACCACTAAGAATGGCTAAGATCAAAAATTCAGGTGACAACAGATGCTGGCGTGGATGTGGAGAAAGGGGAACACTCCTCCATTGTTGGTGAGAATGCAAGCTGGTTCAACCACTCTGGAAATCAGTCTGGCGGTTCCTCAGAAAATTGGACATAGTACTACCGGAAGATCCTGCAATACCCCTACTGGGCATATATCCAGAAGATATTCCATCTGGTAATAAGGACAAATGTTCCACTATGTTCATAGCAGCCTTATTCATAATAGCCAGAAACTGGAAAGAACCCAGATGTCCCTCAACAGAGGAATGGATACAAAAAATTTGGTATATTTACACAATGGAGTACTACTCAGCTATTAAAAACAATAAATAT
>LR752341.1:64335-81400 GCA_902729485.2 Mus minutoides | reverse complement strand
GGAGCACCCTCATAGAAGCAGAGGGAGGGGGAATGGTATAGGGGGATTCCAGAGGGGAAACTGGGAAAGGGGATAACATTTAAAATGTAAATACATAAAATATCCAATAAAAAATAAATGAGATAATGGAGTGAGGAGAAAGTTTGCACATTTGCTTTGGAGACACAAACCTTGATCAACCTTTGCTATTTTCCTTTTACCTGTGTCCCTGTGTCAATGGAGCATTTCCGGACTCCCTCCCACAAAACCACTGAGGTGAATATATCAGCTGGCAGGAATCATCCCTTAGAACGTGAAGCTTGGGTGTCAGGTCTTAGTCAGAGTATATGCTGCCATGCACAGCTAGAAACCTGTCATACAGGCATAAACCCCTCTTCTGCAACAGCAGCTGCCCTTTCTCCAAGTCCAAAGCCAAGACTTTTTGGCAAAAGCCACTGAAAAGACAGGCTCAGAATAAAGTTTAGAAGCAGGATGGATGAGGGTATTTTGTTTCTTCTTTCAAAGCTGAATGGAATTTTAATTTCTAGGTGTTTCAAAACTCCATCACTTGTTTTATATATTAACTCACATATCCCTACTTCTAGGACTGTCTTCCCCTGCTCCATTAATTTACTTACTTATTCACTTTATATCCTGACCACTGAGCCTTCTCCCTGTCCCTTCTCATAAGTCTCTCCCCCCGCCATCCCCACACCATTCTCCTTTGACAGGGTGAACACCCCCTCCCCAGGTATCCTTCAACCCTGGCACACCTGTCACTGCAGGACTAGGTACATCCTCTTCCACTGAGGCCAGACCAAGGCAGCCCAGATAGGGGAACAGGATCCACAGGCAGACAGCAGCTTTGGGAACAGTCCCTGCTCCAATTGTTGGGGAAACTTCATGAAGACTGAGCTACACATCTGCTACAAATACGCTAGAGGCATAGGTCCAACAAGTATATGCTCTTTGGTTGGTTGTTCAGTCTCTGGGAGTCCCACAAGGGTCCAGGTTAGTTGTCTCTGTTTGTTTTACTGTGGGGTTCCTATCCCCTTCAGGGCCTTCAAAACTTCCCCAACTCTTCCACAGGAGTCCCTGAGCTTCATCCAATGTTTGGTTGTGGGTCTCTGCATCTGTTTCAGCCAGCTGCTGGGTAGAGCCTCTCAGAGGACAGTTATGCTCGGCTCTTGTCTGCAAACTTAACAGAGTATCATTGATAATGTCAGGGATTTGGTCCTGCCCATGTGTTGGGTCTCAGGTTGGGCCAGTTGTTGGTTGGCCATTTCCTCAATCTCTCAGTTGTTGGTTGGCCATTTCCTCAATCTCTCAGTTGTTGGTTGGCCATTGCCTCAGTCTCTCAGTTGTTGGTTGGCCATTTCCTCAATCTCTCAGTTGTTGGTTGGCCATTGCCTCAGTCTCTCAGTTGTTGGTTGGCCATTTCCTCAGTCTCTCAGTTGTTGGTTGGCCATCATCTCCTCAGTCTCTGCTCCATCTCTGTCCCTGCAGCGCTAGGACTTAATCCCTTCTTTATCATTGATTTTCGCCAGCAGCCAAAGTGTACAATAATGAGTTTGGTTGATAATGTTATGCATCATGTCATTGTCCCTTGCTTTTCTTTTCCTCTCTCCCCACCACAAACACAGACCTGCCATCCCTTGTCCTTGTCCGCACCTAACATCTCGGAACCCCAGAGTTTCCCTTTAAAGTCAAGTTGTGTTCGTAGAACATGCAAGTGTTTCTTGAATATTGGAAATATTTTTAGAGATAGAAATAATACCTTAGAATTGAATTGAAATTTGGATTTTTGAATTTGAATATAAGAATCAAAGAGGGTTTTTTTCTTTTTCTTTTTACTGTACTTTGACCCCAAGTTTGCAGGGAATGTGCGTACAACACTTCCTAACACATTAAGTTACCACTTTTGGTAAAACCTGAACATACTTGTGATGTGGAAAGTTGCTATTTCCTATGCATCACTTCTCACTTTGCTAATATCTCTCCAGCATTCTTAAACTCTTTTCTCTTTCACTTTCTATCTCTGTCCTTCGTTTGGAGCATACCCTGTCATTTGATTTTTAAATTGCCTTTGTCTTCTCATTGCTAGTCCATAGGAGGGTTACAGCTGAATAGCATCTTGTACATTTTCAAATGATTACATTTGATTGTCAAAGCCACCCTGTGTCTCAACCCCAGAAGGTAATCCTCCGTTCCATTCTCTACATGCTTGAAATCACACACTCACTAGGTGGTAATGCAAAAACTTAAAAGAATGTTCTAGTTGTCTTTAGCTCCTTCCAGAGACACCAAAAGGAAAAGAGACTCTTCCGTCAGGCTTCTAGATGCTCTTAGTTCTAGCAAGTGGCAAATGTCCATGCACATAACTGGAAGGAGGGGTCCATAGCTGTGTACACAGCCTGAATCAATGAATAAATGACTGCCATATTCCTTATATTGTTATGAGACCTTATACTTTTCAAAATATTGTTATATAAATGAATTCCTCTGCTCTATACATTTTATGAAGTAGAAATATGATTACTTTGGCCTTTCATGTTGCTGATAAATTATAGCCACAATGTAATGTACTTTCTACATAAGCCTGAGGACCTGAGTTTGATCCCCAAAACCTTTGTCAAAAAGTGAAACATATTGGTGCATGCTTATAATCCCAGCGCTGAGAATGTAGGGACAAGTAGACCACTGGTGTCTGCTAGCCAGCCATCCTACAGTACTCAGCAAGCTGCAAGTCAATAAGCAACCCTTGCTCAAAAGCAAGATGCACAGTGCCTCTTAAAGAACTAGAGGTTGAGGGTGGCCTGCATAAACATATATACACACATATGGACTGTTCACATACAATGCAAACATACACATAAAGGAAACTGTAGCTCCAGCGAGCAAAAAGTCATGCTACTCTTGGAATCTAACAAATATGAGCGTCGAAAGACCTTATTAAAATCTTTTTAACTTGTGAATTATTCTTTACCGTACAGTTATGGCCAAGTGAATTATTCCTATTCCTATCATTGTACATCACCCCAGGGTGTAAATAAATAAGATGATATACAGATAGGAAGATGCTAGATAGATAGATGTTGCTTATGTCACATAGACTGTTGAGATGTTGAGATATATGTACAAATATTTCACATATATTTACTAATGGATTTCTGCTAAACCATATCTCAAACATAATTACTATTCCTTTTAAATTTTAATACATAATTCAAAGATCAATGTTTTCATAACTATTTAAGCTAATAGCCCCTCCTGTTCTGTATTAATATTCACTCATGACACAAAATATCTCGAAGACATTGCATGCCGGCTGCACACATGCACATATGTACATCCTCTCTTTTCAATATTCATCTCGATTCTCAGCCTTACCTTTTGGCCCTCCAGATGGCCCACTGGTTCTGTTCAAATGAACTCCAAGATTCCCCCTTTCTAATTGCCAGCTTCCAGCAGGGGCTGTTTATGGCAGCTGTTTCCCCTGCGATCAGTTGCAGAATCCACTGCCTGGCTCAGGTTTGAGAAGTCTTTAAGCTCTTCCTCTGCCTACCTGCTCTTAGTCACAACTGTTCCTGATTATCTATTCAAAAAGAGAAAGGAAAAAAATTAATAATTGAAAGCACCATCATCAAATGATAATGATTTGAAAGAACAGGAAATGCCCCTGTTAAAAACCTGTAACTTGGTGTTTTGATCTCTGATAGAAGTAACCTGGGTTATGAGAGATTTGGACTAGCAAAATAAATTATATTGGTTAATTATCTTAATGAAGAACATAGAATAAATGACTTTTTATAAGTGACTGGAAATGTAGAGAAGATGAGGGATACAAAAAGAGAGAGAGAGAAGAGGAAGAAGCAGGGAGGGAAAAAAAGGATGGAGGGGCAGACAGGGAAGGAAATACAGGTCACATGTCCATGGGAAACGTAAGTGGGAACTTTTGGCTGACTGAAAAGATGTTTGTCCTCCTGTGCTCTATGCTTGGTGCCTATTGGCCTCACCTTCACCCTGAGCATCTCCTCACTCACTACTCTCTCCTTTAAATCTCATAGTGTCTCCTCCTAAATGCTTTCCCTAAGCCCACCTGTCCCCGCAATAGTTATCTTCCCTGGGCCTTCATTCCATGTGCTACTGCATTTTATTTTGATTTCTTTATGTGTAAATATTCTCTAAATTTATTAAGGTACATGGAGTGTAGCAGATCACATTGAAAATATAATGCATATGTTGTAGTATGTTCTATAATGGCCATATTTAATCCAAAATACTAAATATACTGTTGTATGCTTAAATTACTATTTACCAGAAGATAATGCCACACCTATCATCTGAGAGGTTTCCAGTACATATTCCTGAATAAAGGAATAAATCAATAAATATAAAGGACAAAATTATGTAAATGCTTGATTAAAAATGCAAGCTTTAAGTCAGTTTTCTGGGCTCTCACCCCTTCTTTATCACTTACCAGCCGAATATGCTCCACTACAGAGAGCAAATTTCCCATAAGCCATAAGATGCTGTAGTAAAGATCCTATTACAGTTAATTTTATATGTCAACTTGGCTAGGCTATGATGCCCAATTTTTGGGTCAAATGACAATGTAGAGTGACTGTAGCAGTACACTCTCGGAATTCTAGAGCCTAGGAAACTGAGGCAGGAGATGTGGGATAAGTTTGAAGCCATCCTATACATGGTAGAGAGTAGCAAGCAAACCTGGGATGCAGAATGAAATCCTGTCAGAGAGAGGTGGAGAGGGAAAGAGAGAGATACCCATCAACTCTTGTCTGGATTTCAATGTTCAAGTCCTACAAATTTCAAACTTTCTATTCTTCACAAATTTCATAAACCTATGCCTTAAAATAAATGCCTGTATGTAAGTGGCAGGTGATAGAGATACAACACATAGTGTGTGATATTATGTAATAGTTATGTGAAACACTAAAGTATTTATAAATAGATTACCCTTATGTAATACTGGCTTGCTTCTCTGAAAATGATGACATGGATCTGTACTAGGGGGGGGTCCAGTTTAGTCAGTAGCCAAGCTCCCCCCAAAAATAGAAAGCCGTAGCCAAGCTCATGGGGCCCTCCATCATTCAGATTCCCTCTTACAAATGAAGACCACATCAGCAAGTGTCCATAGCTACTCCTCTTAGGACTTCTCTTCATCGACATGGCTCTGCTATTTGTTTTGAGTCCCTACCATTCCCCAGTAAATACAGAGTGAGTCCTCCTTTATTTCTTCCATTCTTCCCCTGTGTCTGCTTGGTCACAGTTCATGCTTTTCATCCTTCCCCTCTTTGCTCCCTCTTGACTCTGAGAAACTCAGCACCACTCTGACGTTTCCCCAGGCAACCTTTCAAGACGTCCGGTTTCTGTCCTCCTTACTGCACTGTCTCACGCTGACTGGAGAAGACAATTGAGTTGACAAAGCTCATCATTCCAGACCTTGCACACACACATCTGAAATAAGGAGCCAGAATTGGAGATGGGAGTCACAGAGGCCAAGTTCAGCCATCTGAGACTGTTTCCTTGGATGGGGGAGAAGTTTCCTTAGAAGAATCTGCGAGTACAGGATGTCATGACACTGTCTACAGAAGCAGTTGCAACCTACAACAGAATTAACATGGGCTTCTTCCAGCTTTACTTGGTCCCTTTGGGGATGATGTCCGAGCTCTGTTTGTTATAATAGGAAAGAGACTAAGAATGAAGACTGACTAGTGAGCTTAGTACTGATGAAATGCAATTATATGGTACTGACAATTCATGGAGTCCTACTATTTTATTCATACACTATTTCATTAGCGAACACAAAGAAATGCTAATTGATGGTTTCAGGATGAGATGATATTTGATTAGGAATAGTTAAAATTCTTGTGGGATATTCAACTACACCACAGAATGTTTAGAGATTTAGCTCAGTGGTTGAGTGTTTGCCTAGCAAGCACAAGGTCCTGGGTTCAGTCCTCAACTCTGGGAAGGAAGAAAATATGTCACAAACCTTCTAACCCCTTTTAAATTCAGTTCTTTGGTGTTCTGTGAAATTTCAGACAGACTTTATATAATCACAGTAGGGCCACGGTGGTCCCTCCTAGTTTGAGGAATATTGCCTAGCAAAACTGTGGCAACAGAACTTCTGAATGCACAGACGTTACAGAGATTGAGATACCACTTGCAATGCAGTGAATACTTCCCACCTGAGACTGTCCATATTTCAACGGGCTTTAAGTTAACATTTTGGCTTCCAGTTGCATTAGCCACACTTCAAGTGCCCAATAGCTAAGGCAAATGCTATTCAGTTTGATAGTGCACACTGCCATCCCAGAGATTGATGGGTGTAGACAGCCATTCTCTCCAGCTTATTGAACAGTGCCAGTGTAGCATTCGAACTGTGCTGTTGATGGTGAAGGGTATGGGACATAGTCTTACAAGAGTTCTCCCATGGAAATGTGACATTGGGATTTCTAGGAAGATACACTTAGAGATACTTGCCAGAAAAGAGTGATCTGAGGCCCTTTCCTCAGATGCATATCTTTGCTTTAATATAAAGGCTCTCCAGCCTCGACTGGCCTTGAACTTACTATGTAGCTGAGATGACCTGAGACTTTTGATCAGTCTCCCTCCACTGTGCGCCACTACACTTGGTTTATGTACAGCTGGAATCAAATTCCTGATTTTGTGTGTACTAGGCAAGCACTCTTCCAACTGTGACATGTCCAGCTCAGATATTGAATGTCTGAAGAAGCTGTTTTATTTCCTAGAAAATGAAATGTCCATACTGGATGATATGTCCAGATCACCAGAGCACGGGTCCTGGCTTTGCTTGGGCCGGCACACTGCTTCATGAGAAAGCTGTGCCTGGATATTAAGATACAGGTCAGATGCAAAATTCAACACTTCCTTATGAGATGACAACTCAGAAAATTGGTGATTTTCTAGATAAATTTTACAAGCCCCTGAGAAAGAAGTCATGTGGCTGAGGTAAGGAGTGGAAATGTAGAGGAGAGAAGTGGGCCCCATCTAAAGCTCAGAAACCCTTTCTTCAAGGTTATTGGGTAGTCTTGAGAACTTTATCCTGGTGTTGATGACTTTGGGAAGCTACTGACTTAAACACCAAGGGAATCAGATTAAAACCATTGATAAAAATGGAATTAAAAGTTAGGGATGGGAACAACCCAAAGCCTACGGTTTCCCTAGTTGACACAAGGACAGGTATCCCAGAACCCCATCAAGGCCAGAAAGGGCAAGAGATGCTGGAAGACCTGACTGAGCTCCAGTTCTCATTGTCTTGTTTGGTCAACAATGTTAGGAATCACATTCTTTCCTTTTAACCTTCTCATAGTGGGAAATACATCACTGTAGACAAGAGAAGCATTTAGCTTTCGTTGTATTGTTTACCAGCCAAATTCTTTCACTGTTGGCTTAGAACTGGAGTGAGCCTTAGTGTGTGTGTGTGTTCATAGATACCATTTTGTCTCTGCTGACTCCAGTTTATCATGTTGTCCTAGTGTTTGCTCTTTCACCCACAGAAGGCCTGGCTTGATGACTAAATAACAAAGTCTCCATCCCATAATGCTCTTTGCTGGGTGTGTTACAAAACACCAAGGGCATGGTGAGCAGTGTTTCAGCTAATGTTGCTTTTGTTGCCACTTTCCATCCAAGAAATGTCACCTTGGATGAAAGACATTATTCCACCAAGTTGACATGTTGACCATTTTCAAAACTGCTTCATGCTGGTGCCTTTTAAAACTGTGGGCATGGTGCAAATTGAATGTTAGCATCAATGTTGTTTAGCAGAGTCTCTTGCTGTCTTTCATTCGTCAAGATTCTTTTCCCCTTCGGCTTTTTATATTTTCTTATCTCTTGTCTGTTTTTCTACATTTACTGTAATATGTGCCTTCTATTTGGGGTGTCTTTTCTCCCCACATTCAATTTGTCTGTCATGTTTTAAATGACTATGTTTTAGTAAATGACAGCATTTCACAGACAGCTCCTGGTAGAATAAGCTCTACCTGGGACCTCACCTTCCATTCTATCTCAAATATAGTATATTGAACTTTAGTCGTGTGGGTTAAATTTCCTAGTGCCATTTAGAAATGTCTGAAAAGAAGGGATCTGCTGATAAATGCTTACTGACCACCTTTGGGGAAGACGCTGAAGCTGGGGGAAGTACCTGATTTACAGTGTTGACTGATTTCCATGGCATAAATTTCCTCATTGTGGATAATTCATGCTGCCAGTATGACCTCAACCAGGTCACAAGATGTGTAAAAATGTAACAGTTGTCTGTGTTGAGCCAATGTGATCCAGTTCCAGCAGGCTACTGCGAAGATTTTTTCAGACATATAAAATGTGAAGTGGTATTGGAACAAGTCACACAATGAGCAAGGGTTTTAATTATTTAAATTCTGGGTTTTTTAAATAAGGTCATATCTGAAAGGATAACATCTAATGTGGCAACTGAAAAAAATTAAAGGAGCTGTTTGTCTACATAAAAATACAGATGAGGTAAATTACATAAAAATACAGATGAGGTAAATTGACTTGCTTAAGTTCCTCTTCCCACTCCTCTAAAGTTTAATCTCAAATCAAAAGAATATATATATCAAATAAGATTAGAGCTCCGGTTTCTATGACTGCCACAAAAAAGCCAATCCATAGCCCAGAAATCGTCCCTGGGCTGGACCTGAGCTTAAGCCAGAACATTAAAATGTCAGACATTCTCAGAGCTCTCGATAATTTACTAGCTATTGAGAAATCCTTTGGCATTCAGGAAAAGTTACAAGAATGCCTATTCTCTGTGCTGGGAGATTACAGAAATCCTAAGGGTTGCATTTGAGAGCTGCAGATACCATAGATCTAAATGTCACTTGTATTCAAAGCCAACTTAGAGCTCTGTTTAGTTCTAGTGGGTTCATATCAAATAGAGAGTAAAGCAGGTTAGAGGTGGGGAAATCTTTTCGAGAAGTAAATGCTTCAACACCATTCACATCATTTCAAATGCTTTCATCAAGCACTGGGGGTTCTACAGAGTCCACTAGAATGACAGAATGAAGGCTTTCTAGAGAGTGGTTTGTAACCAACCCGTTACCTTCATACCGGAAAGAGTTAGACTAAGAGAACATCACTAAAGGTTGATTCTTTACAGATTTCAAACAGATTAAGATATAATGACTAACTTGAACACCAATGACATATGCAGGAGTTGTCTTCAAAAACCACTATGTGCTCTGGATAGACTGGGAAACTCTTCACCTTGGAAGGAGGTAAACAGACAGAAATCTCCTTTACAACATGAATAAAGATGGAGGACAACATGACAATTGGCATAAATCAGCTACAAAAAAGAAAAATTCCATGTGGTCTCATTTGCAGATGGGATTAAGAATAGTTGAATTCACAAATGTTGAGAAGAGAATTGTTGCTATCAGAGACATTGAGGGTTGAGGGTAAGAAAGATGTTGGTCAAAGGATACAAAATGCTATTATGTTGGAGGAGGAGGCAAACATAATGTTTTATGTGTAAAAGTACTTGCTTTTAAATCAAAACAACCTTGAGATTCCACCTCACTCCAGTCAGAATGGCTAAGATCAAAAATTCAGGTGACAGCAGATGCTGGCAAGGATGTGGAGAAAGAGGAACATTCCTCCATTGCTGGTGGGATTGCAAGCTTATTCTGGAAGTCAGTCTGGTGGTTCCTCAGAAAGTTCAACATAGTACTACCGGAGGATCCAGCAATACCTCTCCTAGGCATATACCCAGAAGATGTTCCAACTGGTAATAAGAACACATGCTCCACTATGTTCATAGCAGCCTTATTTATAATAACCAGAAGCTGGAAAGAACCCAGATGTCCCTCAACAGAGGAATGGATACAAAAAAGTGGTACATTTACACAATGGAGTACTACTCAGCTATTAAAAACAATGAACTTATTAAATTCTTGGGCAAATGGATTTATCTGGAGGATATCATCCTTAGTATCATCCTTTTTCTTCACAAAAGAAATCACTAGATATGCACTCACTGATAAGTGGATATTATCACAAAATCTTGAATACCCAAGACACAATTTGCAAAACACAAGAAAATCAAGAAGGCTGGGCATGGTGGCACACGCCTTTAATCACAGCACTTGGGAGGCAGAGGCAGGCATATTCTGAGTTCCGAGGGTAGCCTGTTTTACAGAGTGAGTTCCAGGACAGCCAGGGCTACTCAGAGAAATTCTGTCTCGGAAAAAAAGAAAGAAAGAAAGAAAGAAAGAAAGAAAGAAAGAAAGAAAGAAAGAAAGAAAGAAAGAAAGAAAGAAAGAGAGAGAAAGAAAGAAAAAAAGAAAAAGAAAAAAAAGAAAAAGAAAATCAAGAAGAAGGAAGACCAGTGTGTGGATACTTCATCCCTCCTTAGAATAGGGAACAAAATACCCATGAAAGGAGTTACAGAGACAAAGTTTGGAGCTAAGACAAAAGGACGGACTATCCAGAGACTACTCCACCCAGGATCCATCCCATAATCAGTCACCAAACCCAGACACTATTGTATATGACAGCAAGAGTTTGCTGAAGGGACCCTGATATAACTGTCTCCTATGAGGCTATGCCAGTGCCTGGCAAATACAGAAGTGGATGCTCACAGTCATCTCTTTGATGGAATACAATGCCCCCAATGGAGAAGCTAGAGAAAGTACCCCAGGAGCTGAAGTGGTCTGCAACCCTATAAGTGGAAAAGCAATATGAACTAACCAGAACCCCCAGAGCTCCTGTCTCTAGCTGCATATGTAGCAGAAAATGGCCTAGTCGGCCATCATTGGGAAGAGAGGCCCCTTGGTATTGCAAACTTTATATGCCCCAATACAGGAGAACGCCAGGGCCAAGAAGTGGGAGTGGGTGGGTGTCGCGTGCCCACATGTCTCTGACCAGCAGAGACGGTGGGAATAAACGACATGAGACACCAAGGTGGATTCAGAGCAGCTTGACTTCGCAGCTTCTGCTTTATTCTGCTTCTCTCTCTCAGGTTTCACACAGCTGCAGCCGTTCACTCACTCACTCTGCTCTCTCCTACGCTGCTCTCTAATGCTGGTATTGCTCTCCTCATCTGCTAATCTCTCCAACAAGTTACACGCGCTGCTTTTATTGCGCATGACTGAGACTGGGATAAACAAGCGAGGCAGAAGCATAGAGCCAGGCACCATCTTTGGCCCATGCGGCCAGGCCCGCTCCCCATAGGTGGGTAGGGGAGCAGGGCTGGGGGAGGGTAGAGGGAACTTTCGGGATAACATTTGAAATGTAAATTAAGAAAATATCTAATAAACTGCTTAAAATTATTGTTTTAAAAAAGTACTTGCTTTTGTATACTTAGAAAGTATATTTTAAGTCTTCTCACCCAAAATAAGTATCTCAGATAACACATTCACTAATTTGGTTGATACAGCTATCCCACCACAGGCATTTCAAAAATCATGTTGTATATGATAAATATAAGTAATTTGTACTGGTCAGCTTAAGCAAAATTTTTGTTATCCAAAAACTAATTAAAATTCTAAAAGTGTGATTGATTTTTTACTAAATCTTACTGATACTAGATTTAAAATTAAATAGAACTTGCTTTTATAAATTGATACATCATTCTTGGAAGTTGTTTATATTTATTAAATTAGACACTATGCTGAGAGACATGAATGTGTTGGCTAGTTTTATGCCAACTTGACCCAAGTTGACCCAAGCTATAGTGATCCAAGAGGAGGGAGCCTCAACCGAGAAATGCCAACATAAAATTGGGTTGCAGACATGCCTGTCGGGCATTTTCATTATCAGTGGTAAATGCTGAAAGACCTGGTCCAATGTGGGTTTTGCCACTCTGAGATGGTGGTCCTAGGCACTATAAGAAAACAGGCCTATCAAGCTGTAAGGAACAAGCCAGTTCACAGTAGCCCTCCGTGACTTCTGCATCAGCTCCCACCTCCCTATTACTGCCCTGTTTGAGTTTCTTTCTTGGCTTTTTTGCTAAGGACTGTGACTTGGTGACTAGGGATACATAAACCAGATAAACCCTTTTCTCTCCAACTTGCTTTTGTTTATGATGATTCACTACAGCAATAATAACCTAAATAACATAGTGATTTATTTAATCTTTTTATAACCCTATGAGGTAGATACTCTGATACATATTTTACAAATTAAAATAGTAAAACTTGGTTAGTCAGTTACTTACTGAACGTCATAGAGTTAAGCCTGGCCGACCCAAGCTGGAACTCACATATAACCAGAACATTCTTGTTTAGCCAAAGCCCAGCTCAACCATAAACATTCTGTATTGCCTTTGCCCTACGCACCCCACCGTTACAAACCTAGCTCAAGGTAATAAGCCTGGGCAAGAGCAATTACAGCAAAGGATTAGGAATGATACCAAGTTTAGCAGTTCAAGAATGTTGAATGGCCTATTTATGTAACTGTATCTCATTATACAGAATAAATCTATGAATGCAAAACAAGCTAAAAGAAATAACATCAATATGTTATCTCTAGAAACCTCTGTGGATCAAGATAGTAGATCACTTCTACTTTTCCTTCTAAATGTTTGTTTATGTGTGTGTTTTAGGTACATAAGTATTATTTTGCAATGAGAAAAGAGTAATTTTTAATTCAGCAACATTATTGGCTTGCAGTAATAGATCCACCAAATAAAACACTGTGTATAGTTCTCATTGCCACTTCTCATGTAGAAAGTGTTGGGGCTAAGATGTGTCAAAGAACAATAACTAAAAGATAATTTGAGAAACTCATAATAAGTTTAATATCAGATAAGGTAATTATTGGAATCATGATTTAATGTTCAAACACATGAGCAGAGGATGCCGAAGCTGGCACTGTCCTGTCTGGGGGTGAGAATGGGTAGGTTTCCCAGTAGAACAGGATAGGGGTGAAGCTTAACTCCACCATGTCTCATCTTCCCCTGCCAAATCCTTCCAAAGATGCCACTTTTTTGTCTGCCTGCACCCCCTCACCTCTGCTCACCGTTACCTTTTCTTCCTCTGACAAACCTGGCAACAGAAGCTTGAGGTGAGAAGACCTTGTTTTGGCTCATGGTTTCAGGGGACTTTGTCCATCATGGTGGAGACTCTGTGCAGTGGGAGTGTATAACAGACCTCCACATTTCACTGATGCAAAAACTAGACTAGAGATGAGACTGGGCTATGCCTTTCAAAACCCCTCTTCATGTTCCCCAACCCCTTCTGCTGGCTTCATCTATTAAAAGGTTTCATAGCGCCATCTTTGTCCCTGCATTTCTTTTAGACAGGACCAATTTTTGGTCAAAAGTCTTGTAGGTGGGTTGGTGTCCCCATTGTGCTCCACTGTGGGTCCTATATGGCTACTGGAGGTGGTCTCTTCTATATCCCAACTGTTGGGACTTTCTTTTAAGGCCACGTGCGTTGACTTCTGAGAGCCTCCCTGATCCTAGGTCTGTGGGACTTCCTAGAGAATCGCCCCATCCCTGACCCCTGGCAGCTGCTTATTTCCTTTACTCTCCTGGCCTTCTGAGACTCTCTCTTGTCTCTCCCCATACCTGATCCTGACCACCCCCTTATTTCCTATCTCTCTCCTCAACCATGCAGGTCCGTCTCTCCCACCCTCTGCCTCCCATGACTATTTTGTTTGCCCTTCGAAGTGGGATTCAAGAATAGTCACTTGGCTCTTCCTTAAAGATGGAGCAGAGACTGAAGGAATGGCTGACCAGCCCATTTTGAGACCCATCTCATGGGTAGGCCTCAATCCCTCACACTATTAATGATGCTATGTTGTGCTTGCAGACAGGAGCCTAGCATAGCAGACCTCTGAGAGGTTCTACCCAGCAGCTGACTGAGACAAATGCAGATACTCACAGACACACACTGGACAGAGGTCAGGGACCCCTATGGAAGAGTTAGGGGGAGGATTGAAGGCCTTGAAGGAGATGGCAAATCCACAGGAAGACCAACAGTGTCAACTAACCTGGACTCATGGGAGCTCCCAGAGATTGAACCATCAACTAAAGAGCATATACTGGCTGGTCAGAGGCCCCTCACATATATATATAGCAGATGGCTGCCACATCTGGCCTCAGTGAGTGAGGATGTGCCTGCAGAGACTTGATGCCCCAAGGTGGGGGTACAGAGGGGAGGGCTACCCTGTCAGAGGCAAAGGGGGGGAGAATGGGGTAGGAACTCTGCAAGACAGAACCAGGAGGGGGATAACATTTGGGATGTTAAATAAATAAACAAATAAATACTTAAAAAAAAAGATTTCATAGCCTCCCAAAACAGCCATTATCTAAGGACCAAGTGTTCAAATATATGAGCCTCTGGAGGACATTTTATAACAATCACCACATCCAACTCTGCTGCCCCTAATCTCCTCCCCCTAATCCACAGAAAACCATCCTTACAACTGACATCAATATCCTCTCTGCTCTCAAATCTCTTGTCACATTTGATCCTTGTGCTTTATGAATGCTCATTGAACTACAACTGATTCTTTGAGCATCTCTGTTCTCTTGAATCCTGGGACACACTAGGCACGGATACACTGTGAGTTGTGTCTGCCACAGACATTACCCTATGCATACATGCACAGCACCTGACCCCTTGCTAACACAACAGCAATATGCTCAGGTGTAGGTCAATCCAAATGAAGCGAGTCTCACTGAACTTCCCTGTAATTAGCTTCAGATTCGGGTACAATCAGTCAGATACTGACCAGAGTGAGCCTCGGATAAGCTCCTCCCACTACTTATCTCCTGCCTAGGAGTTCAGTTTTTGATGTTTAGCACTGTGACGGACATTTTGTGATAAGGATAAGGGAATTTCCAAAAGGTGAGGCAGAGCATGTGCAAAAAGGAAATGCCGAAGAACCCAACTCTGGTAGCATCTACCCTGACTTCCTGTGTGAGTTCTCCTAAGGTTTAAGCCACTCCTGGTGAAAAGCTGAGGTTCTGGCAATCAGAGAAGTCTAAGATGATATCAGCAAGTGCTTTCTTTCTGGCTTCCCTGCCACACCCACCTGCTCTGAGACACTCTCCTAAACTTTGTCACATTTTGTGTATTAGAGCTCTGGGACATTATCATTGATTGGCTTCTCTTCTTAATTTTTGAACTTTGTGTGTGTAGATAGATAGATAGATAGATATAGATATAGATATATGCATTTATAAATATGTATCAAGGGCCCATTAGGAGACAGATTCTCTTTCAACTTCTGCACTTATGCATACTGATAAGGTAAGACAACTGTAGCTATTAAACAAAACAATAAGAAGAATTTATATACAAGATACTAGTTCCCTTTCTGTTGCTGATAGAACACAATAAACAAAAGCAATCTTTGGAAGAAGGAACGTTTTTGGCTTATGATTCCAGAGTGATACTAATCCATCGGAACAGGGAGGCATGGCAGCAAGTGGCCAGAGTACAGAGGCCGGAGCAAGAGGCTGGGAGATGAGCCTGAAGAGCACACAGAGAAGGCAGTGGGCGGAGGCTGCAGAAGTCAGAGCCACCTCCACTAGTGTACTTCAGCAATCACTGGTCTTCTAAACCTCCATAAACATGGCGGCCAACTGGAGACCAAGTATTCAAATTCCTGACTGTAGGCAATATCTCTCATTCAAACCATCACATATCCTCTCTACAGGGTCATGGGGTGGGGGTGAGCAGGGAAGTTGAGCTTGAAGATATTACCATATCTTTGGGTTTAGGGGTGCTATCTTTTGTAAAGATGCCCAATCTTTGTGTCTTTTTCTATATTTTATTTTTCATGTGAGTTATTGACCTATGTTAGCCATCATCCTTCTTTTTCTATACTCTGCATGTATACAGTACTGAATAAAGCATCTAGTGAAGTTATATAGATCCAGAATGTTCCTTGTAATGGCTTACCTCATCTTGAGTGAGTTTTAGAGAGTTATATCATTCTAAGGAATTCTTAAATGTCTTAACACATTTTATTAAATATATGAGGTAAATTTGCAGATTTCATCTGTGTATGGCTTTGTTTCTGTACCACACATTAATCTGCAGTATCTTTTGTTACATATGGGTATAGATATTCTCTTATTTCTGCTTTTTCTTCTTTAAGTCATGGGTTATTTAAATTTTTATTTCTTAGTTTTACATGATTTGGATTTTCTTTTTTTTTCACCTTTTATTAGATATTTTCTTCATTTACATTTCAAGTGTTATCCAGAAAGTTCCCTATATCCTCCCCCCTCCCGGCCCTGCTCCCCTACCCACCCGCTCCCACCCCTTGGCCCCGGCATTCCCCTGTATTGGGGCATATAAAGTCTGCATAACCAAGGGGCCTCTCTTCCCACAGATGGCCAACTAGGTCATCCTCTTCTATATATGCAGCTAGAGACACGAGCCCAGGGGGTACTAGTTAGTTCATGGTTATTCTTCCACCTATAGGGTTGAAGACCCCTTCAGCTCCTTGGGTACTTTCTCTAGCTCCTTCTTCCATGGGAACCCTGTGTTCCATCTAATAGCTGACCGTGAGCTTCCACCTCCATGTTTGCCAGGCATTGGTATAGTCTCCCACGAGACAGCTATATCCGGGCCCTTTCAGCACCATCTTGCTGGCATATGCTATAGTGTCTATGTTTGGTGACTGATTGTGGGATGGATCCCTGGCAGTCGCAGTCGTTGGGTCCATCCTTTGGATTGAGCTGCACAAATGCTCCCTTTAACTCTTTCTTTTTTTTTTTTTCCTTTAACTCTTTCAATGTGTGCTTTGTTCTTAATTCTAGGAAGGGGTGATGTGTCCACATTTTGATCTTCCTTCTTCTTGAGTATCATGTGTTTAGTAAATTGTATCTTGGGTAGTCAAGGTTTCTGGGCTAATATCCACATATCAGTGAGTACATGTTATGTGAGTTCTTTTGTGAATGGGTTACTTCACTCAGGATGATGACCTTCAGATCCATCCATTTGCCTAGGAATTTCATATATTTATTGTTTTTAATAGCTGAGTAGTACTCCATTGTGTAAATATACCAAATTTTTTGTATCCATTCCTCTGTTGAGGGACATCTGGGTTCTTTCCAGTT
>LR752341.1:13283-63573 GCA_902729485.2 Mus minutoides | reverse complement strand
GGAAAGTTTTCTTCTATTATTTTGTTGAAGATATTTGCTGGCCCTTTAGTTTGATAGTCTTCCTTCTCATCTACTCCTATTATCCTTAAGTTTGGTCTTCTCATTGTGTCCTGGATTTCCTGGATATTTTGTGTTAGAATCTTTTTGCATTTAGCATTTTCTTTGATTGTCTTGTCTATGCTCCCTATAGAATCTTCTGAGCCTGAGATTCTCTCTTCCATCTCTTGTATTCTGTTGCTGACGCTCATATCTATGGTTCCTGATTTTTTTTCCTATGGTTTCTATCTCCAGGGTTAACTCCTTTTGGTTTTCTTAATTGTTTCTACTTCCATTTTTAGGTCCTGAATGGTTTTGTTCCATTCCATCACCTGTTTGGTATTCTTTTCCTGTAACTCTCTCAGTATTTCCTCTTTAAATGCTTTTAGTTGTTTATCTGTGTTTTCCTGTAACTCTCTAAGTTTTTCCTCTTTATATGCTTCTAGTTGTTTATCTTTGTTTTCCTGTATTTCCTTCTTATAGTCCTCCATCATCATCATGACCAGTGATTTTAAATCCATGTCCTGCTTTTCTGGTGTGCTGTTGTATCTAGGACTTGATGTGGTGGGTGAGTTTGGGTCTGGTGATGCCAAGTACCCTTGGATTCTGTTGCTTCTGTTCTTTCACTTTCCTCCTGCCATCTCTGCCCGAGGAGACCTGGCGTGGTGCAGACCAGAAAGGACCTGCTGTTTTGCCCTGGGCCCTTATCAATCTCCTGGCTGATGTCTCAAGTTCCAGGAGATTGGGCCGGAACAGAGGCTGTGTTCCCCTGCTCACCTCACTTCCAGAGATAGCTTGGGGAGTCCCAAAAGAGCCTAAGAGAGTGCACAGAGCCTGAGGCCCGGGTCCTGGGCTCCTGATGTGGTCTTAAAGTCCTGGAGTTGCTGGGCTCAGAGGAAAGATGGTGGGGTGGCGAGTGCTCTGGCTGGGAGAGGCCCAGCCTCCGGTGGGGCGGAGTTCTCGGCTCCTGCCCCTGGGGGCAACTGCTGACCCACTGTTCCCAACACCACCGCTGCACTGCACTCACGAGTAACCCCGATGCGATCTTAAAGTCCTGGGGTGTCCCTAGCTGTGTCCGCTGGGCTCAGAGGAAAGATGGCGGGGTGGCGGGTGCTCTGGCTGGGAGAGCTGATTTGGATTTTCTGATTATCATTGTTAATGATTTAAATCTTAACTGCATATGTGATGATCTCTATATTATTTCAATACCCTTTAAAATTGTAGGACTTCCATTATGACTCGGGATACATCTATTTTACACAATATACATATCTTGATCATGTTTTCCCCTCTCCTAACTCCTCCCAGAACTACTTCCCTACCTTCCTACCCACCAACTTTATCATCTCTCACACCACATCTCTCCCTCCTTCTCTCACATAAAAAATTTAGTATACACCAAAGCAGAAAGGAAGGATACACCAAAGTGATACAAAGGATACACAAGTGAGTAGATATTCTTGTATGTGTGTGTGCATTTCTGTGCCTGTGTGTGTATAGGTGTGTACACATGTGTGAGCACATGTTTATCACTTTTCACACCCATTTTCTTTCTTTCTCCCTTTCATTCTCTTTCTCTTTCCTTCTTTCTTTCAGCAAGGTCAAGGCTGGCCTGTAATTCTCCATTCTCCAGCCTCAGTTTAGTGCTAGAACTGCAAGCATACACCAGCATGCATTCTAAAAAGAAATATCCCCTACAGTTACTGTGTATTCTAAATGTGATCATTAGATCAAATCTCTGGGCATATTGGTCAGACTTTCTCTTTATTAATTTCATTATTATGGAGACAAATAAGTTAAAATTTTTATTTATTTATTTATTTCACTTCACAGTTTTATAACTTTGCTTTATATTTTGAAGCTGTATTATTAGGGGTATCCAAATTTAGAATTGTTACATTGATCATCAAATATGTTTTCTCTCAAGAAGTCCTTTTGCCCTTAAACCTATTTTAAAATAAATTAATCTAGCTACATCTACTTTCTTTTGTCAGTTTTATCTTTTATCCATGCCTTTAATTCTAATCTTTATCATCTCTGTTGTTTTTAAAACAATTGCATAAGACAGTTTCCACTGAAGTACCCCAATAACAGTTTTGCTTTCCAGAATAAGATTATTCGCTTCATAAAAGACACAAAAATCACAACTGACACTTCAGAAATGGCAACTTGTGGTTCTGAGGCTGATCAGCTTGCTGTGGTGAGTCCTAGCTCTAAGGACCAGATCTTGTTTTCTACCAGGCATTGTTAGATAAAAGCACCTGTGTGGACAGATGCCAATGCAGGAAGAGGCAAAATGCTTCCTGCATTTGGTGGAGGGGGAGCAATTCTGAGTGTGGGGAGGGTGTGGCAAACCTGAGTCCCCACAAAAGCAATTAGCAAAGCAGAAGTGAGCCACCGCGGACATCACTTGCTCTTCCACACAGTCACAGGCAAAGGTTCCGAAGCCATGATGATTTGCCCTTCCACTGCCAGTCATCTTGTCACTGAAAAATCTTGACCCTTCTGGGATGCTGCCAAACATTTTCAGAAGAAACCTGATTTTAGATTTGGAACAAGAGAATGACTGAGTTTAACATGTTTGCTGCTAATTCTTCTGTTAATCCTATACAGGTCAAATTAATTATGTGAGTGGTTTACATTTGCAAAGCCTCCACTCCCACGGCAAATCAGGGAAAGGAATCGACACAGCACCGAGAAGAAAAGGACCGCTCTACACAGCACCGAGAAGAAAAGGACCGCTCTACACAGCACCGAGAAGAAAAGGACAACTCTACACAGCACTGAGAAGAAAATGACCGCAGCCTTTCTGCCCCTCCTCATCCTGCCAAATGTGAAAAGCCACTCCTTACTAAAGTTCTCCTGAGAATCAATAAATGCAAAGGACTTACGATCCATGCTCTGGTTGACTGCCACACATAGCATGATAAACAGATTCTCTAGATGCAGAAATGAAAGAGTATAACGTACTCCTAAATATAGGGTACCAAAATCACTGCCAAAATAAAACTCAAACATGTCAACTTGTCTCTGTTGACAATGCTTTGCCAACAGCCAAATCTGTACTAATTTCAACAGCCTCTGATCAGGTTGGTACAGTCTAGAAGCCAACTTGCTCCATTCCTGTTCAGTTTGTGTCTTATCCCTCCTGAGAAAATGTGGGTTAAGAAGGAAGGGAAAGAAAAGATTCCAAATACATGTGTGTACATATGTACACACACAAATGCACAAGCATGCACACACATGTGCTCACACATGTGCACACACCTATACACACACATGCACAGAAATGCACACACACACATACAATAATATCTACTCACTTGTTATCACTTTAATTTTTTTATTAAAATCACCAGGGAACCCTTAAAATATATATTATCACCAGTAGAGGGTGATTTGATGGCTGCCTAAACAACAAGCTATTGAAAGGGAGTGAAAGGGTGAATCAGACATTCACCATTGACAAACCACTTGTAGGTATAGCTATTTATGATATCTTGTGGAGTGCTCAAAACAGAACTTTGAAGTATTTCCATTTTATAATGAGAAACACAAAGAAGGTACATGACTTGCCAAGGTCACAGATTTAATAAGCTTTGGTGTCAGGATTCAAAACTCAGGATCCTACCTCAAAATCCCACATTTTCATACTGTGTCATGTTCCATCTCTGGCTAGCAATCACATGAACATCATGGCTCCAACAGCCTGATTCTGAGATCGCTGAGATTCTGACAGACTATGAGGCCTGGGCAGGACAATGTGGAGAAACAGATGGCAAAGTCAGAACTGAACTACGGGGCTCATGGCATGGACCAAGACAGGGCCACTGAGGGACTACAAGGCCGTGAGATACTCAAGGTTGTTTACACACACACACACACACACACACACACACACACACCATAAAACATTTCATCTTCCTCACAACCAAATCTCTTTTACCAGTTCCTTATCCTCTAAAGGGTAATAGGTACCCTTTTCTATCTCACTGACCATGAAGTATTTTAATTCCAGTTTAAATGAAGATTGAGTGTGTGTGTGTGTGTGTGTGTGTGTGTGTGTGTGTGTGTGTGTGCCTATGCGTGTATGTGACTGCCAATGGACATTCAAGACCTTATAAATGCTAGATGAACACTTTACCACTGAGTCCCAACTTTAGCTCTAAAAACTTCTTTTCTTCTTTCACCACTTCATTTCCACAGCACCACTATTTTTAGTACATTTAAACTTTTGTTTACCTATCTACCTAGATCTTCTTGTTTTACTAAATAAGTCAATGTATGCTTTACCAGTTAAAGAAAAATACTCCACACATGGCTAAAAAACACATTTGGCAGGGAAAAAAATCTGTCTCCAGCCATCACGGTTTCAATTAACAAGATTCTGTTGACATGTGTTTAAAAATATGGTTACATAAGCCACACTTGTACATCCTGAACTTCAACATATTATTTAGTCATAGGCCATGTGCATTGAACCAGTTGGACAAAAAAAAAAAAAAAAACTAAGTGGTTTTTCTAGATAAGAAAGCAAGTAAATTAGGGACAGAGAAGTTTCACTCTCGGTATGTACAATATAGAATTCTCAAGGAGTAGAGAACAAAGGAAAACAAAATCCATGATTCATGTGGATTCACATCTCTCCATTCAGTTCTCAGGTTGTCATTTCAGAGAAACTTGAAATTGGCCATCAGCATTCTCATCGCCAAGGGTTTATTTTGCAAATATAAAATTATATCTGTGTAGATAAGCATCTCTAACCCAAAACCCAAAACTACTTTAGTGCCAACATGCTACCACAGATAGAAAATTCCACACATGACCTCAAGAGACAGGTTACTGTTCAAATGTAGGAATAGATAAAATATTGAATAAAATTGTTCTTAGATGATGTGTAGAAGGCTTATATGGAATATAAACACATTTCATGCTGCCCTACCACCAAAATTTCTCATTGTGTAAATATGCTAACATTCCAGATCTTAAACACTTCTGGTCTCTGCTGTTTTGGACAAGGGATACGTGTTCTGAACATGATAAAATGGGACTTTCTTTGTGTTCAAGGCTCCTTCTACCTCCCCTAAAAGTACATTAGTAATACCACTTAAAGCCCATCCTGATGTTTGTATCAATTATCAACTTGGGGGAATCTAGAATCCCATATGAGCCAGGCCTCTGGGCACACCTGTGGGAGAGACTCTAGATTAGCATCTGCCTTTGGAGAATGCGGTGGGATATCATCTAGATGACCTTAATCGATATGTGATGAGTCATCTTAGTTGTGGGTGGAACAATGCTTGGGCAGGAGATCCTGGATTATATAAAATGGAGACAGCAAGCTGTACACTAGCAAGCATCCATTCACTCCTCTGTTTTCTGGTTGTGCATGTAACATGTCTTATTTCTTCAAGAGCCTACCTCCTTGACTCCCCTGCCATGAGGAAGTAAATTAAATTCTTGTTGTTGTTGTTGTTGTTGTTGTTGTTGTTGTTGTGTTCGTTGTGTCCAAGTATTTTAATCACAGCACCAGAAAAACTAAGCCACCTGGACACCAAATAATCTCATTGTAAAACCCTTAAATTGACTATCATGCACAAAGATATTTGTCTTCACAGTCCTAGGGCCCAAGAATTAGGATGAGTATCTTATGGGGAAAGGACATTTCTATCAGCATACCACATAGACCAAGAGCAGGTTCAAGACTTTAGATATAAGCAAAGAAAATGAAAAGGAACTGGAGTTATCCAGGAGCCTTACACAGGCAGGCCCTTGTGTCATGGCTGGGTACTGGCAGATGTTTGGAGAGTCTGTTCAAGGGCTCATTCACAATGATGCTTGCAGATTAATGGATTACCTGCCTTCACAGCAATCACTGACTAATTAAGCATCTGATCCCCCTTGCTCTTTCTCTAATAATAAAGATATTTGCCATGAGAAGGGGCAATATTTTTACCTGACACTCAAATAGGACACTCATGTTCTCTGATTGTACAACAAGGATTTTTATAAAAGCTTGTTAGCTCTGAAATTATCTGGAGAGCATTTTTTTAAAGTGTGCATAAGAGTAGTGTCACTGAGACAGATAGTTACAAATTGGAAGATAGAATTTATTTCAAAAAGTCAAGTGATACTCTGGGAAATATCTGGCCAGCTTCTGGGTTCCTGGGGCTTAGCTCTCAGCTGCTAAGGTATGCAAATGTTCCCATCCAGGGCCCAGCTGCTGTGTGGAGAAATGTGCTGATGGAACTAAATTGGGATTGTAGAGAACACAAATCAAATTGTAAGCAAAATTACCGAAATACACCAGCCCTCCTTTGAAGCATTATGGGCCAAGCAAAGAAAAATGACTAATGGGTAGTAATACACAGTCCTGACAGGAATCATAAGCTGGGAAGGAAGTTGCATGTAAAATAATAATAAAGAATATTAAATTGTCATGAGGCCTGGAGACAAATGAAATCAGGACAGATTCTCAGCGCCAGTCACTCTCCCGCTCCCTTTGAAAGGGTCCCAGGAATCTTCAGACAAGGGCTGCCTTCACTGGTAGTGCCTTCCTGTTATGAAAGAATGCTAGCTCAGATCTGGAGACTGCAGATAAGGGATGGCCACGAAATCAGATGATTGGGAGAGAAGCAAGTCCATTGTCTACTGAGAGCCCAGGTAGAAAAGCAGGCTCCCTTAACCCACTACCTCTAAAAGAAGCAATGTGATATGCTGGCCTGTGGGAGGAGACATCCTTAGTTTGCTGGCTTTCCATTTCTTTATTCTTTTCATGATCTCTTTAAATATATATCTGGCTCTGAGGTAAGAGATCAGTCAGTAGAGTATGTGCCATGCAAGCATGAGGACCTGAGCTCTCTCTCAGGACCTCGTAAAAATCCAAGAATGGTGGCAGGGATGTCTATGACCAGTGATGAGGAGACAGGCACAGGCAGATTTCTGGGGCTCCAGGTTAGTGAAAGACCTTTTCTCAAATAATAATAATAATAATAATAATAATACGTGAACCTCTCCTAAAGAACAATATCCAAGGTTGGTATCTGGACTATACACACACCACTCCCACCCACCCCCACCCCCACCTCCCCCACACACATGCATTTACACAAGCAACCACATACAATCATCTAGACATGGACACAAATATGTATTTTAAATAAGAGGTGATATTTTAATTATCTGATTAATATATTTTAGTTTTAAAGTAGTACTCAGAAGTTTAATTTGGATACTCTGAAAGTTTCACTCCAAAGCATTCATCACTGTAGAAAAGCAACCTCCTTTGTTCCTATGGCCACATCTTCAGAAGTAAAGCTAAGAAATCTCCCTCGAAGTCCAGCCTCAGCCTCTTGGCTGTGTAACTCCTAACAAAATCCTCCACACTTCCAGAACACAAAAAAACCTCTAAGGTAGAAAGCCTACTTATATCACCTGTCTCTTCATCCTAGACTTTGTTGATCCACAATAGCAATTCTTAAATGCAGCTGTTCATGAGGAACACTTGTAAATGTTTATGCACATGTTAGAAGTCTCCACCCCACCTGCACAATTGAATACAACTGATTCACGATGAGGCTAGGGCAGTCATATTTCTTCCTGTCCTCTAAGTGACTATCATGTGTGAGTAGGGTAAGAACCTTTGTTCCACATCCTAACTTGTAATACTCCTTTTTCTTATGAAACTTCCCAGCCTTTTACCTTCCCAAGCCCAGCCTATGTCATCTATATGCTGTGTCTTCACTGCCATTCTGATGCTGGAAGCTGGTCTCTAGACTTAACACACTGCCTAGCCAAATTTGCCATTCAACTCTGTTTTAACTCCTGGCTCCATTGGCTAATCCCAAAGAGTGATTGACTATATTTTCCAACATGGCAAAACATCTGAGACATAGGACTTATGAGAATGAAAGATTTCTTTAAGCCAATTTTTTCTGTAAATAATCACATGGATATGTGGTAAAAGTCATCCTGGTAGTTTATAGGGAGAAAACCTGATCCCTTCCTGCTGACCAAGAGTAAAGAGAGAGGGAAAAAGGCCCCAGCCCTAAGATCCCTTTCAGTGGTACAATGGTCCCCCAATGACTTAACTTCCTTCCTGTAAGCCCCACCTCCCAAAGACTCCAACCTTAGCAATAGCATGACTATCTGGTGAGCTGGCCTTTAACACACATGACTATGGGTGAACTTCCAAGCTCTAGCACCTATTAGCACTATAATGAGCCTTCCTGAGAGTGTTCTCACCCATTTGTCATTCCTTCCTTTAGTTAACCCATCTCAGATCTGCGAGTCAGATAGCCTTTTCATTTTGTGACTCTATTATATCCAGTAAATATCTCGGCTATTTGGGCCAAATGTCTTATCATGACTATCCCTACATTCTCTTTATCACAGAAATTCAGAGCTTTATAACTGTCAGCATTGACAGCCAAATTAGTCTATGTCCTATTCAGAGTATTTAGCAGAATTGCTAGTCTCTACTCATTAGGTCACACTGGCACCTGCACCCTAAGTTGTGACAATCAAACATATCTACAGATACTGCCAAATAATCTATGATAATAAGAAAGAAATGGCCACATACTCCACTGATAGTTCCAGCTATATGTCAAATACCCTCAAAGTACTTCAAAAAAGCTAGTTTCTGTCAGAAGAGAGAGAGAGAGAGAGAGAGAGAGAGAGAGAAACTAGCCTTTTAAAACATCAAAGCCATAAAACATAGCAGCCATATTTAATAGCCAGAAGCTGGAAACAACCCAGATATCCCTCAACAGAGAAATGGATACAGAAAATGTGGTTTATTTACACAATGGACTACTACTCAGCTATTAAAAGCAACAACTTCATGAAATTCACAGGCAAATGGATGGAACTTGAGAATATCATCCTGAGTGAGGTAACTCAGTCATACACGGTATGCACTCACTGATAAGTGCCCAAAAATTCAGAACACACAAGATTCAATTCACAGACCATATGAAGCCCAAGAAGAAGGAAGAACAAAGTGTGGATGCTTCAGTGCTTCTTAGAACAAAATACAGGAGGGAACAAAATACAGGAGGAAATATGGAGACAAAATGTGGTGCAGAGACTGAAGAAAAGGCCATCCAGAACCTGCCCCACCTGGATATATACAGTCCTGCCCCATCCCATATACGGTCACCAAACCCGGAAGCTATTGTGGATGCAGGAATTGCTTGCTGACTGGACCCTGATATGGCTGTCTCCTGAGAGGCTCTGCCTGACAAATACAGAGTCGGATGCTTGCAGCCAACCACTGAACTGAGCGTGGGGTCCCCAATGGAGAAGTTGAAGAAGGGACTAAAGGAGCTGAGGGGCTGCAACAGTGTAAACCGGACAGATTCCACACCTGCCCAGAGTTCCTGGGGACTGGACCACCAACCAAAGAGTACACATGGTGGAACCCATGGCGCCAGCTGCATATGTAGCAGAGGATGACCTTCTTGGACATCAGTGGGAGGAGAGACCCTTGGGCCTGGGGGTGTTCAATGTCCCAGTGTAGGGGAATGCCAGGGTGGAAATATGGGAGTGGTGGATAGATGGGGGAGCACCCTCATAGAGTCAGGGAAGGAGGGATGGGATAGGGGTTTCCAGAGGGGAGACCTGGAAAGGGGGAAACATTTGAAATGTAAAAAAAAAAAAAAATCAAAGCCCATTCTGTTACACACTTCCTCCAACAAAGCCACACCTACTCTAGCAAGCTCATACTCCTAAGTCTTCTAATCCTTTCCAAATATTTCTACTCCCTGATGACTAAGCACTCGGATATATGAGTCTATGGGGGCCATTCTCATTCGAACCACCATAAAGTCTGTGGACACTAACTCAATGGATATTTTCAATCTAGGCTGAAATAATGTATTTTGAAATCTTACAGCTACAACTGTGGGGGCAGGGATGGAGAGAAGGTGGGTAATAGAGAGAAGGTGACGTCAGACAGGAGGGAGAACTTCCAGTGTTCTATGGGACAGTAGGAGATTTCAGGTTGTCAAGAATCTACCATATATTTCAAAATAGTAGGAAAGAATTTAAATAATCTAAATATGGGAAACTGATAGATGTTTAAAACAATATGCTAATGTTCCAGATCTTGTTATAATACATTATATGCGTGCACTGAAATGTCACACTACTATATAAATATTGTGTCAGGTAAAACTAAAATACATAATTTAAAAAAATATGTTCCAACTGTGACTTCTCCATTATACACATTTAATTCATAAACACTGGCCTTATGTCATAAATAATGAAAACATTAAATTAATTTATAAAACATAAGAGTATTAATGGAAATGCATGAACCAAGAATTCCTTATCCTTAAAATGCTAACTTGGTTCCATGGGTCCAACCATAATTTTCACCCCAGTGAACAATTGTTCAATTCTTTACCTGACTTGTGAAATATTAGTTATAATATATTTGCAAAGCCTTTTAAATTTTTTAATTAAGTAGAATTTTATTTTATTTTAATTTTAATGCCAAGTCTTAATTATTTGAGCTAGTGGAAAGGAACAAAACACGAAAAATAGAAAATTTAAGTAATATAGATTTAAACACATACTGACATATAGTTTTTATATTTCTTCAGGAACTACAAGGTCACCAAAAGTATATCAGAACTTAGTTTGTGATTTATAACTCTCCCAGATGATTAATTTCTATCATAGTTGAACACCCAGCATTAACATTTTTACATATCACGTCTGATGAATATTAAGTTGATTTCCTATAATTTTTTGTTAAAGTAAATGCAAACTCTCAAAAATAGTTTTAAGAACAGGGATTGTGTACATTTAAAGCTCTCGGTCTACACAGGCATCGTCATTTTTTCCCAGTTATATTTTATACATTTCCACTACTCAGTGCTTGGCTAACCCCATTCTTCCTCTGCCTGCCTTTGTCAGCCCCAGGGAACATGTGTCCAGGAACTTCTGGCAATCTTGAAAAGCACATCGGTGACAAGGCTGTTGTGAAGCTAAGATGCTTTCTACCTATAAAATTGAAACATTTTAATACATGTATTTCATTCTGTTTTAAACCATATTCTGCTCACTGAACAGAGTATATTATGACAAAGCAGGTTCTTTAGTTTGGTTTGGGTTGAGTTGTTTTGTTTTGTTTTGTTTTTCCCCCAGAAGCTTTCTGCTTTTAGACTAAACCATGTTTTTATTTAACAAACACAAGGTGGTGCTTACTAAGGAAGACGGGGTTTTTTCAGAACTTTATTGGTACTGTTTACTTTAGCGTCCAGTCGTCCTAACTTGATTAATAATGTTTAACTGCCCACCGCTCCTGAGGACATAGACACTGCCTTAGCACATACCTATTAAGTGACAAATGAAAAAGACCCTTGAATTTCAAAATAAAGAAACATATATATATCAAGTTATCCAAAAACTCCAAACTTTGGAAATAGAGAAAAAAAAATTTCTACATTTCTTTAAACAAAGTAGAACCTCAAATGTTCTTATTTCCTGAAAGAAAATAGATGATAATGGTGACAATCAGTAAACTTGACTCTAAAGTCGGCCTCCTTCTCAAAACCTCAGACAATAAATAACCCCATAGAGCCCTGAGCCATTGAAACTGCCCTATTAGGAGGGCTGGAGACTTAGCTCAGAGGTAGACTACCTAAGGTCATGAGTTCAATTCTCAGTAGAAAAACTTTTAAAAATACTTAAAAAATAAATAAAACAGACTTCTCTGTAAGGTAATATCATGTTGAATTAAAGGGGTGTTTTCCCTACAGTTTCTCATAATTTTAGCTTCCATCTGAAAGAAAGAAAGAAAGAAAGAAAGAAAGAAAGAAAGAAAGAAAGAAAGAAAGAAAGAAGAAAGAGACTGTCTTTCTTAGCTAAAGGTCACTTACATTTAACTCTCTGTAGTTAAGTGAATACTAATTTATCATTCTTCTTGGGCTGCCATAACAAGTCTCTGAAAGGCTGAATTCAGGGTTTGTTTGCACAACAGAAATATCTGCTCAGTCTGCAGGCTGGGAAGATACACTGTGGGGGCTGGGAAAGGAGGGTTTCATTCTGAGGCTACATCTGGTAGATGGTCACCATCTCTGTGAGTACATATGACCTCCTCTTCCCTGGCTCAAGGACAGCTCTGGTCTCTCTTACTCCTCTTAAAAGAATCCTAAACCTGCCTGATCAGAGTATGGGTGGGACCCCACTTAGCAGTCATGACTTGACTTGCAGAAGGGCACTTCAGAGATGTGGGGCTCTAGTCTTTTGTTGCCGATATCTTCTTAAAGGAGAAGTCACTAATAGATCCTTCCATGTTCTCAGGTCCTCAAAAGTATGCAAACACAAATATCAAAGGGTCCAAGCCTTATTCACCCCCAAGTTGACTCAAAGTGAGAATTAACTATGTGAGGATAATAGCACATAACCCTTGAGAATTCTTCTAAAAGACAGAGAAGGAAGGAGAGTCTACTTGACAGAGAAATCAAAAAAATAGACGCAATGAAGTCCAACTGTTGGTGGGGTTGGTTGTGGTTGGTTGGTTGGTTGGTTGGTTGGTTGGTTGGTTAGTTGATTGGTTGGTTGGTTGGTTGGTTGGTTGGTTGGTTGGTTTTATTTTAGGCAGGGTCTCACTCTGAAGCCAAAGCTGACCTCTAACTCTGCCTCCAGGTTTCTGCCTTTTAGATGCTGGGATAAGAAGCATGCATGTCCAGGCAAGCTACTTACTGTTTAGAAGTTGCATTCTTAATGCTAGTGAGCCAAACTTTAACACCTCTGCCTATGATATTAGGTCACAGAAAAAAAAAAAAAACATTAAACACACATAGGCCTGAGAAGAAAGAAAATGCATTTCTTACTGTGAGGTCAGAGTCCAAGAACACAAACCATTTACCTTCTAAAGTCCTGGCAACTGTGGTTTTCAAAAACCCACAACTTTCCCCAGCAGAACATTTGGAAGAGCGTGCTCCAGCAGTGCCAGAAGGTCACATTTCTTACCTATGCCTCTTGAAACTTTGCAGTCGAGATTTTCAAACTTGTACCAAGTCACAGCCCCAGGACAACCTAAAATAGGCTGCCAATGAGCCTGTCTTCCTCACAAAATGAGAACACGGCCCTACATTTTCTCCACTAGCCAGAAGTTCATGTGTAGCCTTGAAACACCTACCAATGGCTATGCAGGGAAGAACATCTATACACATCAGCTAGATCTGACACAGGCGTCTGTGTTAAAGAAAAGAGCTGCCATCAACGGATATTTACTGATGAATTTGCAACGATAATTTCTCAAGTGTTTATGCACATATATAAGTAGAAATAGGGATTTTTTTTTATTTATGCTACTGTAATTTCCTATGTAGAGATAGGTACATTTTTAGTTGAAAAAAATTTACTCCATGATACATTTTAAAAATGAATTAATTAGTATAAACATTTATTTAACCACAAGTATTTAGTGGTGATCAATGAAGTCTGTATACTGTTGAGCCATGGGGCAAAATAAAGAAGTAGGTGCCTTGCCCCATCCTGTAAATGGGCAAAGAGACGCCAAGAGGAAGAGAATAGCAAGACACCCACAAAACACAGAAGTAAGAAATGCCAGGAGCTGGTGAGATCCAACTCTGATTACTTTTCATTCAAAACTACGTGCTTTTTATTCTGTTTTCCAGAGAAGAAAGACCAAGACAGAATGAGAGACTGTTCTCACTGCCTGTGCAAAGACATTAGAACTCTCTTACCTAATCTACCTAGCAAGGGGAATTAAGCATGTAATACATTAATAAATAGTAAATAGCAATACTGAGACAAAGTTGAATGGGAAGGAAGGAAGGAAGGAAGGAAGGAAGGAAGGAAGGAAGGAAGGAAGGAAGGAAGGAAGGAAGGAAGGAAGGAAGGGGATCTGGGAGGAGTTGGAGGACAGGTGAATATGGTCAAAATACATGTATGATCATCTCAGAGAACTAACTGTAAAACCTCCGTGTCTCTTGGATACTGAGACTGTTTCGTTCAAACAGGGTGTGAAACATGCTGCAAGCAATTCTCATTCGTATAAAACGGTCTAATCTGAAAAATTCAAACGAAAGATGATAAGACCTTGCACCACAACATTTTGCCTAGGTGCTCTGTCTGTAGACTAGTGTGACCACTTATGTGAACTCCCGTGATCACCTCCTAAATGTCCTCTGGCTCTGTGATCACCTCCTAAATGTCCGCTGATTCTGTTTGCACTCAGCACCACAGGTGAAATTGTGTATCAGTAATTTTACACGGATTACCACACGCCTTGCTTAAATTCTTCAGTAAATCCCAAAAACTGGAGTGCAGACCCTACTAATAGAGGCTGGCTCTCCCTGGCTCTCCCTGGCTCTCCCTGGCTCTCCCTGGCTCCTCCTCCATGACACTTTTCATTGGTAGTGGTTAATTTGGGGATTGGGGATTGTGTGGTTTGTGGGTTGTTTTAGTGTGGGTCTTTGTTTTATTCTATGTGTGTGTGTGTGTGTGTGTGTGTGTTTAATTGGGTTGTGACTTTTTAAATATATTGAACTTATATGTCAGACAAGAGTTGTGAGAGGATTTTCTGCCTGTATGTGTGTGTCTGTGTTACATTTCAAAGGTGTATGGAGGCATATTTGTTCATGTGCATATGGCAATCAGAGATTTCTTATCTAGTGCCTTCCTCTTTGTTCTGTACTTTATTTACTGGGGCAAGGTCTCTTGTTGAACCCAGAACTCACACATTTGGTTAGTCAAGCTAACCAACTTGCCCCTGGCAGCCCATGTCTGTACTTCCTGAGCAGCAAGATAACAAGGTGCATTTTGACCCAAAGGGACATTTGCTTTGGAACTACTTAACACTGTGCACCAGATACATTTCTAAAATCCAAGTATTTAGGGTTGGAGAGATGACTTTTCTAAAGCATCAGTTCCTACATCAGGAGCTCATAGCTGCCTATAAATCTACTTCCAGGTGACCTGATGGCCTCTTCAGCCTCCAAAGGTGCCTTCACTAAAGTGTACAGTGGGTTCTTGCAAAGGCGCTTTCACTAAACTGTGCAGTGGGAGAAGCTTCGCCAGATATTGTTTTCTATCTTTTAATGATCTCTTCAAATTTTAGTTCAGTGTTTTAAGATTCTCACTGTAGAAGCTTGTACCTTCTTGATTAAGTCTATTCTTAGGTTCGTGTGTGTGTGTGTGTGTGTGTGTGTGTGTGTGTGTATTTATAAGATACTGGGGTTGGGATCTTTTTCTTTCTTCCTTAGCAAGAAATACTTGGATTTATGAAAGCTACATATCTGAATATCTTGATTCTGTATCAAGCTTTTGTGCTGTAAGTGTTTGTCAGATCAAGGAGTTTTCCAGTGGAATCTTCAGGGTCTTCTAAAAATAATATATCCACAATTATCTGGTAAGTTCACTTCTTCCTGTCCTATTTTTGCTTTTGTTATAACCTGCTTTATTACTCTAGCTAGGATTACAGACACTATATTGAAAATGAGTTATCAAGAGGGACTGGAGAGACAGCTCACACATTAAAAGCACTAGCTACTCTTACAGAGAGCCCAGGCTCAGTTCCCTGAACTAACACGGTGGCTCACAACCACGTGCAATTCCAGTTCCAGGGAATCCAACATTATCTTTTGCCCTCTACAGGAACTTCATGCACATGGTTCATCTACATACACACAGGCAAAACACCCATGCAAATAAGTAAATAAATAAATAAATAACTCCTTTAAAAAAGAATATAGAGTTAAACATCCTTTGATTTATGGGTTTTCATGCCAATAAGCCCATTCTAGGTTAAAAATATGGTAAGTTTTTTTTGAGGCACTTATTTAATACCTCTAACTAAAGAACACTCTGGCTTAGCAACACAACGCACTGTAGAGGGTCGGTCACTGTCATTGTTATCATCCGGCAGGTGTGTGAGATCTCAGGCTCATTGCTGCTATTCACCACCACAGACAGTATTACAGCACATAGCACTGGTCTGGGGAACGTTTATTAAATATGTGTATATTGAACCCTTTTGTAGTATCAAAAAGTTTAAAAAAAAAAAAACTTAAGTTAAATGGCCATACATCAGAGACCTGAATTTTTTAGTTAGTGAAGGACAAATTAAAAAAAAAATGCAGCCCATCTGGACCATGGTACATCAATACAAAATATCATGGAATTATTGGAAACAGAGATAGATCATTGCCACATGCCTCTGTGTCACACACGGTCTCAGGTAAGTGCTCAAACCAGAGGGACAACATGAAAGAGGCACAGCCACTACAGGAATGAGAGGGCTTGAAAATAAGTATTATCTCATGGCTAGACGAAACCCTGCATGTTGTCTCTGGAAAAAGCTAGGAGTTAGAAAAAGAGAGGTCTCTTCTTTATTATCCACATTTTTGTTGTCCCTAAGGATTTTGTCATATCTATGACATTTTCAAAAATAAATCATGTGTGTTTATATATACAAAACAAAAGCTACCCAGAGGAAGCACAGGCAAAAGAGGAAGGGCGAAACCTGGCTCGCTCTATCCACCTGACTCCCGGCTTCCTGTGCTATAACCCAGCAAGCTGCTGGTTTCTGTAATTTCCCAGTCAGAGTGGCACTAGGCCTTCTTTGGAAATAAGGAACTTCAAAGGCTGGTGACAGTGCTGCATATAGTCCCTGCATCAGTCAGACAGCTGTTCCTGTCCAATGCTCACCAGGACCTTAAGGCCTTCACAAACCAGCCTTTTACTTTGGGCAAATCTTGAATCTACTACTGTGTTCGTTCCTTAACACTTAAAGGGGTGATTTATGTCATACTGCCCTTATACAACAGTGACGGCAATGACTGAAATTAAAGAAAAAACACTGTGAAAGATTTGTCTTCTGAAATGGCTATCAGACTGCCTGCTGTGTATTCTTCACAATAAAAAGATAGAAACTTACTTGGTGATATCTAAAGGTCTATTGGTATTGCTCACTGTCCGTCAGTCCCCCAGCAGTGTGGGAAGCAATCACAGTACCTCCAAAACTCCTTAAATGAAATTAGAACAGTATTCCAGCCAATCCATACCCAGGAGCCAAGGGGAGTAATTAAAGGAGTGAATGTTTTATTCTTTAGTGTTTAATAGAATACATAACAAGCCACATAATCAATGATTCATTACTTCACACACAGCAGGGAAACCAGTATTGGGTGTTTCACTTATACAACTGGTTGCGAATAGAAGAAACGAAGGAGAGTATTTGGATGGATGAAAACAATTTCAAAGTTTGAGCACCTCTGAAAAGATTTCATCCATGTATTCTTGTTTCCCTTTGTATATAGAGGGGCTTTTATTCTTGGGTTTATGTTTTATTAGAAAAGTGTGGTATTATTATATTTTTCCATGTCCCCTTAGATTTTAAAGAAACAGCTCAAAGGTATGTATCACTTAGCAAATAACGTTTTCAACATGTCAGAATCCAAATAATTATTACAATCAGAAATTTTTTTCAAATACCCAGAAAATTTAATTTACATGTTCAAAATGTATAACCGTGATGAATGTTTCAATCCTTCGTCAACAAATGGATACGATCAGTGGTAATGAATGAGTGTATATCATTTGTATTCAATAGTTATAGCAAAGTTTACATGGCTATCAAGTCACAAAGACAGTTGTATAGCAGTTTACAATACAATTGATGTCTGCACACCTCAAAACACATTTTAAATAAACAAATTGGCTTGGAAAAATATTATAAAATAAAGTGGCAAGCATAACTGGTCAACCCTCCTACCATCCAACAGCTGACTCCAGTGGAGTTCTTCTAATAGGATTCTTCTATCTTTGTTTAATTGGCCCTGGAGAGGATCTAAATCCTCCAGTATTAATATTTTGAGATGTGTACTATCCAAAACTGTCACCAAGAAAAGTTAGCTATAACACAACCTACTTCCAGGTGTGTGAAAACTTCTTCCAAGTACTGTGGACTCAGAGAAGAACACTATGTCTTATTCATTACTTGAGAGAGAGAAAGAGAGAGAGAGAGAGAGAGAGAGAGACTTAAGTTTTCCAAAATATTCAGATTTTAAGATTTGTAGTGAGAGGAAACACAATAAAAATTTTAAGCAAAGACATAACTAAGAGTTTTACATTAAAATACCAAATTTACTATTTTTAAAACATGTCAGTTTTATGGTACTTATAATTTTAGACTGTAAAAGAAATTCTTAAGGAATTCACTTCCTTCACTCAATATTTTTCTAAATATCTGTATAGTTCATTTTACATATAGGAGTACAAAAATTATTCAAATGCTAGATTGAAATTTATCATAATATGAAGAGTTAAAAATTATCAAAGCTTCGTAATACATGGCTTTAACATAATAACAGCATTCCATGGAAACGACCATAGAAATTAGACCACATTGTAAGCACTGCCAGTTGTCTCTGGGTATTTGTACATCATATATCTCCTCAGAGAAGCAGCAGGTATACATACATATGATTCTGCTTTGAAAAAGAAGACAATTGGGGCTAAAATTTCCATTTTGCTAGCAATTGAACAAAAACAAATAAGACACACTAGAGTAAAAACAGTATTTATTACTAGTATAAAACTAGTAATAAAAACAGGGGAAATTTCTCACACCTTCAAGGAATATTTTCCATTACGTGTTTGAAAATCTAGAATGAATGTGGTTTGTAATCTACATGTATTAAGAAACAGACATGTCAAACATCTGATAGACAAGCATGGAACCTGGGATCTGTTTTGTTTTGTTTTTTACAATCACAGTGACTGTCAACACTTCTTTTTAAAAAATTACTTATTAAACCTAATGTCATTCCATTATTTATGAGCATCAAATGGTAATTTGATCAACATATGCAAATGATCGCCTCTCTGAGATAAATTAATGCAACCGTGAATATTTGAGTAGTTTATAACATTCTCCTGGGTCATTTCAAAGAGACTGTCGAGAAGCTCTACTCTGTTTGGTACAGTCATCAAATTCAGGGGTGCTGACCGATATTTCAGAACATTTTATAAGCCCTAAAGGTTTCTTCTACAACCCAAAGTGCATGGAGAGGAAGGTACGCACCCACATCACCCTGACTCAGTCATACTTACCTATCATATAATAAGATGACTGCTCAGACTTAAACTTGGCCTGAACAGCACAAAGTTTCCATGCATTGCCCCCAACAGCAGAGGGCACAGTCATCTCCAGGAAGAGATCCATGCACTGTCCCTAACACTAATGTCTCAGTCTTTAACAGGCCAGCCAGAGTATGCTGGAAGGTACAGAAATGTCTGTGTGTTAGTGAGACAACTAGCTTTCCAATAGTTTTCCAACAATAGTTTTCCAAGCTACAATTCATAAGACTTAAATGCAGACAAAACGTCAACAGTTTCTCATGGTTCCTAGAGTTACGCAGAATTGACAAGGGGAATCTGAACTTCTGTCTTGTCATCTGTCAGTGTATTTTGATGTGTCCTAAAGATGGTTTTTATTCGTACATTTCTTTCTTAAGCAATCTAACACTGTTCCGTGGCCTGGGAGAAGTCTGACACTCACGCTTGACCAGTCATTGACAGTCCTAAGTCATTTCAGGCTTGAAACAAAGGTTCTGAGCCATTACCTGACCCACTGCCTAAGAACAAGCTCAACACTGAAGTAAGCACAACTTCCTGGACCCCTGCTAACCTTTCTTTAAAACCGCAGACATTGTACATGAAGCTAACTTTTCTCTTTAAAAAAAAAAGTAAATAACAAAAGAACTTAAATCTCTCCCAATTAAAATGAAAACATTATTGGATTAATAATATGGATAGCTTGAATACAGGTAGAGAGCTAACTGACACACATAATTAGTATACAACTAACATCCCAGCAAAAATGTACGGAGCAAACCCAGCCTCATAGTTGTGAATGTTTTTCTGACCCAGGTTCACAGGCAAAGATATGAGAAGCTCACCAAAACACGTTGCTTTTGTATATACGCCATCAAGTGCACGTTACCAGGGGTAAATATAGGAAATTTTATAGCATCAGTAGATGAATTAAAAAACTAAATGATTCGTGTAAAATGTTTATATATGGTATATACAGATTGGATCACAGGAGTCTGAGAATAAAACTGTCCCAATTCATAACATCTGCCGTGAATATGATGAGATACACAGTACAAGGTTCGTTTTTTAAAAAAACAAGGAAAAATAGCTCTAATTTAAACACTTCAAATGGCTCTTACAAAAAATCCTTAAAAACATATTTCAGAGTAAGATGACAAAACAAACACACACACACACACACACACACACACACAAAGGTTTCTCTGTAATCACAGATTATCCAAAGGACGGCTCTCAGCAGGAAGCATACGGGTTCACCTCCTCTCTGCTGTGGTATACACAGGATATGCACTGGGAATTCATTCCACAGGAGGAGGAAAGGCAGTAAGGCAGCCAGGTCTCCTGTTTCTGTTGCATTCACCTAAAAACCGCGTTATTGCTCGGCTCACACTGAAGTACGTATTTGCCTTCATTTAGAAACATTCCACTTCACAGCTATCTACAGATGGGCAGCCCTCCTGCTTCCGTATATCTTTCAGCTCTGTCGCTGCAACGTCAAACAAACGCAGGAAAGAAACAGCGTTGTTCCGGTTTTCAGAACCACCCAGCAGCCCACACTTGCTGGCCTTGCAGAAAACAGCAATTTTAAAACACTACTGCTAATAATAATCATAATAAGCGATCTTAAGTCTAAGTGATTAAAAATCAAACGTATTTTGCTTAAGTAAATAGGCTATAAATGAAGAAATAGAATCAACAAGAAAAATAAATGTTCAAATCACTAAAAAACTCTACTAGATAACTCTTTGGTTAGGTTATACAAGTAATAGCAACTAAGTTTAGGACTCAAAATAGCTCGATAGACTTCCAGCTGAAGATGGGTCTTTTACTAATCTTGATAAAATCTAAGTTTACACGTACTGTTTCTTTTTTTTTAATGTGCACATACTCAAATGGATTATACAAACTTCCAATTTCCAAATAATAAATGAGTATGTCCCCTCCCCCCTCCCGCCCTTCCTCCCCTCTTTTCTCCCTCCCCAACCCTCCCACAGTCCTAGAACTAAGTAAGGGCTGACTGTCCCTACTAACCACTCCTGTGTTACTCAGTCACTGCCAGGTGACTTCTTGGAGCGCTGCCTCCCGCTCCCTGCCTGCTCCTAGTCTAGAGGTACTGCCTTAACCAACAAAAAACCTAAAGCTCAGGCAAACAGCTGAAGAGAAAGGGCGCCTCCTCAGGCAGGAGGATTGCTTTCTACAATTTTAAGCCACAGGAGATCTATTGAGTGGGGGTAAATAGAGCTCTCCCCTGTTGCCAGTACTAGAATTTACTTCTACCTGTAACTTTAAAAAAACAAACAAAAAAATCATTTTATTTACAGTCTCTGAACTGCGTCCATAGGATCTTAATTCCAGCATACGATCTTCCTTTCAATTGTCTAAAACTACCTTTCTAATGAGGATCAAATCTATAACAACCTTTTAAAGCACTGTCTCTACACAGCGCTCTCGGTTCTGATCTCTGAAGCCCGCTATGGAGTCAAAGGGTTTAAGATTTCAAGGACTCTTCCGCACTGCACGCTGGACACCGTGCAATCCGGTTCTGACCAATTCAGTCATTCCCAGGTACTTGGTGACTGTCCCACTAGATCACGACAATCTGGAGGAAGGGTGGTTGGAGGCCAGGAGTAGAGGAAACATGAGTGAAGGGCTACATCAGAACACTCTCGGTTAGTGGGGTCCAAAGAAGACGAAGACGCCCAGCGGATTTGTGGCTGCAGATTCTCAAGTGGGGTGCAGACAGGTCTGGGTGAGCTACTGGGGGATCTGGGGGCGGGGGAAGAAGGAATCGGGAGACAGGGAGGAAGCGAGGGCATCTATAATCCTGTCCCCCGCGGGGAGAAAGGGAAGTGGGCACCGGAGTGGCGAGGGGCGGGCGTGGGGAGCTCACTCCCTGCAGAAGACATACTCGGTGTAGCTGGTCCAGATCTTGTCCTCGCTCTGGTCGGTGCTGCCAGCAAAGGCGCAGGTGCCCGTGGAGCTGCACGCCACCATGTGGAAGCCCGACTCGGACAGCTTATCGAAGGCCTGCTCTAGGAAGTTGAACTTGAGGTAATAGCGCGAGGTGTAGCGCTCCGGGGGCCGGTCAGGATCCCGGCTCTCATTCAGGGTGTCCCCAAACACCTCCTTGGCCAGCGACGTCTTGCCGCACACCGTGATGCGCGCCACCCGCCGGAACTTGGCGTCCGCCTGAGCGTCGCGCCCGATGGTGTAGGAGCCGCGGTAGCCGATGGTGATGTAGCCGGAGCGCCGGCTGCCGTCCAAAGACTGGGACGGCGTGAGCAGGGGCCCCGCCGCGCCCCCGGACGGGCTGCGGCTAGCCTGCTCCAGCGTGGGCGACGGCGCCCCGGCCGAGGCGCCCTCCTGAGACTCGGGCTCCGCGTAGCCCAGCGGCAGCAGCTCGTCGCCCAGCGAGCCCTCCTTGTGCACCCCGCGGCGCGAGTGCGGCGGCGGTGGCCCCGGGCCGGGTTGCTGGGGCGCCCCGAGGCGACGTACGAGCTCCGGCAGCTCGAAGTACTCGGCCTCGCGCTGCAGCCGGCTGCGCTCCGGGAAGTAGTCGGGCAGCACGAGCTGCAAGTCCCGCAGGTAATCCAGGATGTAGCGGAAAAGGAAGCCGTCCCGGTCCAGAAAGAAGCGGCCTTTGCTGTCCCGGGCCAGCTCCTGCGGCTGCTGCTGCGTGAACATACGCCAGAGCAGCGAGTCGGGCACGGACACCACGGTGCAGCGCCGGGTCACATACACCTGCCCTCCCACGTTCAGCTCCACGATGTCCGGGAAGAGCGGCGGCTCCGCCGAGGACGACGACGAGCCGCTGCCACCTCCGCCTCCGCCCCCGTTGGGTAATCCTCGGGTGCTGTCCGCCAGAGCCATGGCCAAAAAGAGGTGGCCCGGATGGGCCAAGTGGCAGGGAGCGGGGTCGCGATCGGAAGCCGCAGCGGCACTTAACCGGGGAGCCCTGCGCTCAGGCGGCGGCCGGCCACCGAGAGCCGCGCGGTGCGAGCGCGCAGCAGTGCGCCCACGAGAGCCCCGGTGCGCTGCGCCCGCCTCGCCCGCGCGCTCCAGGCGAGTGGCGGGTCGCGGCCCGCGCGCCGCTTAAGTAGAGCCGCCCGCTCGGGCGGCGCGGCGCGCAGGAGGCGTGGGCGGCTGCGGAGCCGCTGAGCTCGCTCCCGGGGCGGGGAGGGCTGGGGCGGGGTGGGGGTGGGGGAGGAGCGGGGAATGCATTTGCATGCTAAACGCTGACGCGGCTCGGGGCTGCAGGCTCCACCCTGACCCGCGCGCTCCGGGGGGCGACCCGACTGTCACTGCCCGCCCACCCACTCGCTCCGGGCCCAGCTCCTCTTCCTCTTCCGCAGTGGGCCAGAGCCTCCGCGCGCTTCCCCAGGAGGCTGTTCACTAAAGCGATCCTCTTGAGTCCCCACCTCCCCGCCCGCCGCCCTTCTCGGCTGACCGCAGCCGGCACCGGGAGACTCCAGAAGGGGTTGGAAACTTTCTGGCAGAGTAGAAAAGCTTGATTGCCTGTGGCTAGCGCCCTCTAGACCTACCCGCTTCTAACAGTGCAGAGCACCGCTGTTGGAGATCCTTCCCCGGGTGCCTGGAAGTCCTGAAGAGACACTAACTTGGAAGGGACGCACAGGTCCCTTCACCCAAAGGATTTTCACGTGACTACCGTATAGCCTCGAAAAATCCCTAGAAACCACAAGCGAATGCTTCGCGAAAATGCTCTGTTAGATTATTTTGCGAGAGCATAAAGTCTTTGGTTAGGAAACCACAACACAGTACCGCAGTAAGCAGAAATGACTAGGAGAGGAAGTTGGGCGGACACAAGGGGGGGGGCTTACACTGCATCTGCAAGAAAGCTAATAAGCCCTTCCAATAGTGGGGCGGGAGGCCTCCGGTTGCTTTCAGCCATCTGTAAATCACACTGGAAAATTCCAATTTAATATTTTCTTTTATTTGTATTATTAGTATTTAATAATTTTATTAGCATTTGATTATTTTACTAAAATTCTACTAATATTTTATTTTTTCCTTGATATGTTAATGCACATATAGGAAAAAAATGACTTTCAGCCCCTGTATAGCTGTTCTAAAGGTCCTGCAACACGTGTGCCCCCCCTCCCTCCATCTTTCTCTTCTGTACTTTACAAGACTGTCCTCCACCAGAGAGGAGGCTGTGTAAGTCTGAAGGCCCTTTAGATCCAGCCATGCTCTCTATGGTCTCCTACTTGTTCAGCATTTGGAGTCATGCACAAATTTCAGCCCACAGAATTCTGCCTCTGCCGGGAAGCATTTCATGTTCTCCCAGGGGAATGAGACAGGTTGCTCTTCAAATTCCCATCTTTGTACTTGGCATGTTCTGAAATCTCAAATTTGTGGGCTGTTGTCCATTTGGGTGAATAAATAGGTAAGAGATTCAAGAAGCCCAAGGTAGAGGAGGCTCTGAAAAACCACAATGTTAATAAATGCTCTTATACATTGCTGGACATCAGCCGTGGAGAATTCAAGGCTGACTACCCACATCTCCTTTAGGGCAGCCAAGAGGCAAAGGGTTGGCCATCTGAACAGTTATCAGATCACTTTGAAGGACAGGCTGTCAATCACAATCAGCCCAGAAAGATCTTTGTCTTAATAATGATGTCTACCCTTTGTGCGACTGTCCAATGAGCTTGATAGTCTTCTCACGGATGAGTGTCATTTTCATTTCTGAAATGTTTATGTCTGCCAAACAATGACTGCACTCGTGTCACAGAGCTGAAATAAGACCAGGCCCCAGTCCAGCCTGCTTAATTGCAGGCACAGAGTTTTGATACTGAATATATTTCACCATTCTTCAACTGTTCCTTGGGATAAATGATAGATGACAGGAAAGTTCTGAGTCCCAACACTGAATGTGATATATCAGCATCTCAGGCCTGATGAAACTGCCACTTTTCTGTAAGTCCAAGAAAAGACTTTGGTGTCACCCTGGCACAACTGGGTCATCGTTCTATGCTGCCTGTCTCCCTTCAAGATCCTTCCCATCTTAGGGATGTCACTACCTCTCCACCACCCCTCAAGACCAAGCCAACATCACCTCATGTTGACCAAGCCAACATCACCTCATCATCACCTCAGATCACTGCCTGGACCTTCAAACTGCCTCTACTCTAGCACCCATCAGTCTTCCATCACTAAACCAAAGAGGAGGGTCCAGTCATACCCTATATCCGGTGCTTCTTACCATGTCACACAAGAGCAAAACCAAAGTCCTTCTAATGATGTGACAGACGCATGCTTGTTTCTGACCCACTCACGCTTCTCTAGCCCATCCCACACACTCTGCAAAGAATGTGCTGGGTTCTCAGGCCATTGGCCCTTCCTCTCTCTCTTTCCTTAAATGACTTATCATCCCCCACACTGTGTCCCACCCCTTCCTTCTTCCCTTCCCCAGGTCCCCTTTGTCCATTACCCTACAGCAGGCAGCAGGCAGCCATCTTTCCCTACCTCTTGAGATGACACATTTGTCCACCCCAAGCTACTTCCTGCAGAAGAGTCATTGGTGTGTTCCATAGAAGCCAGGTTGTATGAAAGACATTCATGAATTAAACTGAGAATCGAGACACAAGTATTTGAGAATAGGTGTCTGGCTGATTTTGTGTCTTCTGATTCTTGCCTATTGGTTAGAATTACAAAATCTAGTAAGTTTAATGCCTGGGTGTGTTCTGGGGTCATAGCTCTTTTGATCATCCAGGATGTTAAATATGCCGAGTTGGATGGAGACCCAGAAAGACTTAAAAAAGCATCATCCATATGTTTAGGCTCAACCTGTTCTTCAGCAAAGGATACATTGATGGCCTCTATTCTTTTTCATGTGACTCTGCACTTTCCGAAGAGAGAACATACCTTGCCAGAACTTGGGCCTTTGAAATTAAAGTCAAAGATACTGGAAGCACCTGTAGACCGAGTTCTAATCTTATCCCAACCTATCGTAACCTGTAACCTGCTTTTCCAGCCAGCATTCCCCACCCCCCACCTCACCCCCACAGAAGCCTTTGGAAAATACTCCTTAGTGAGTTGAGGAAAGGAACTTTAGAGACAACACACAGCTAGAAGGGAAGGACTAACAGGAGCTGGATGAAGTGAGTCCCTCAGAGGACTGAGTGAATTTAATATATGTGAAAATGATCAGTAAGCTGTAAGACACCATTCAAGTGTCAGCGTCATTATTTCCCACCACTTATCATGGTGCCCGACAAGTCTGCTCAATAAATACTGAATGCATAAATGAATGGTGGAGACATTAAAATGAATGCTATGAGGAGAGCGGAGAGACAGGACCAGAAATTGTCCTGAACAAATGTTTGGCGCATTTATCATCCTCCCAATATGTGTAAATCTTTCCTATTCTGTGAAAATCATTGGCTTTTACATTTAGAGGAGAGAAGAATTGGGTGTAGGGATTAATTAAATAGCATCAGGTTTAAGTAAATTAGGAAACATCGATCTTAATTAAGATTTGGTTTAAAATGCACCAATATCTAATCTTCAAAGAGACAAGATTATGGGAAAGGCATTGAGAAATTACAAGGAAACAAAAAGTATCCCATGTGGGTTGGAGTTTTTATATTTAATATTTTATATTTAATAGAACCAAAAGAGAATCAAACTGTCAGGTAATTGTTTTTAATTTTTTATTTGCGTCTTTACAAGCAATATTTAAGACTTTCCCAGAAAACACTGATACAATAGTATCTCACTAGCCCTTACCACACACAAATATCAAACCTGTTTATGTAGCGATGCAGACATGGGTTCGTTTAATTGCTACAGTAGCTCTATTCTATTATAGCACTGTGAGAACCCAACTGGGGGATAATAAACAGTTAAAACAGAAAGAGGCTTTTCCCTGGATCACACAACGTATAAGTAATTACACTGGGATTTGAACCTAGGAGTCTGGCTTTAGACTCTGCTTGTTTTATTTGTACTAAGCTGTCATTTCTATTATTTTGCAGATGGGAAACTCAAGGCAAAGGGGCGGGAATAGGCAACTTGGAACAATCTTAGTGCAACTCCACAGCTTTGCTGGAGGCTGTGGGGTGTTCGAAACAGAGTGGTTTCCAGTGTAGCCCCTGTGGAAGGATAGGATTAGGAGTTAGGTCCTTGGCTTTCACTCCTTCTACCCATGAAACAGTCCACCTCTGCTAAGATTATCTAGATCCACAGGTAGAGGAGAGACACCATCGTCCCGGCTCTGTCCTGTATGACAATGTGATTTATTTCTGGTGCTCTTCTGTATCACCATAACCTGCAAAGCACTGAGCTCTGGGAGTGTTTATTTGATTTTATTCTGATCTCATTAACTCCAGACAAGGATAAAGTGGGTCTGTGAAACTGTTGAGATCCAAGTTCTGGTCTTCAAATACAAGCAGCATCCACTGGTCTTCAGGGGCTCATAAAACTGAAAGAAAAAAAAAGATCTGACTTGTGGCTTTAAATATCAAACTTGGCACCAAAAACAGTGAACTGAACTTCCCCCTCTCTCTTTTACACACACACACACACACACACACACACAAACACACACACACACACACAAACACACAAACACACACACACACACACACACACACACAGGATTCTGGGATTTCAGACCAAGTCCTTTTGTGTTTGCAGTGCCTTTTTGTGTGGTGAGATTCACATAGTGAGAGAACCATCTACCCTGTGCTGTAAATAAGGAAAATTCATCTTCAAAGGCTTAGGTGACTTAAAGCAACCTTCAGGTAGCATCAGAGTACAAAGTGCATCTCTGAGAGCTGAGATCAAGCACTGAGCTATACCTCCTGACTTTATTGCTGCTGCTGCTGCTGCTGCTGCTGCTGCTGCTGCTGTTGTTGATGATGATGTTGGGTGTTGGTGTTGGTGTTGGTGTTGGATGGTGTTGGTGTTGGATGGTGGTGGTATTGGTGTTGTTGGATGGTGGTAGTGGATGGTGTTGATGTTGGATGTTGGTGTTGGGTGTTAGATGTTGGTGGTGTTGTTAGGTGTTGGTGTTGGGTGGTGGTGGTGGTGGGTGTTGTTGTGTCTTGTTTTATATTCACTGTATTGTGTTGGATTTTACATGGAAAATTCCTTCAGGTATAGTGTATGTTTTGACTGTGTTTGCCTCCTGAACCTTTCCTTTTATTCACATGCCTCCCTCCCCTGTGTTCTCCTTCCTGCCTGCCTCTACCTCTTTTCTACATACCTATCAATAATTATTTTATGTACTGAAAAACATCTAGAAGTCGCAACTGAGAGCCAACGTGTGATGTTTGTCTGAGTCTGGCTTCACTCCATTTAAATTGATTATCTCCCATTGCCAGACTGTCTTCAGCACTCGGTACTCTCAATAGCCGTGTCAAATCGCACAACTGAATGATGCTCAAAACAGTCACCCTGGAGCCCACACACTTATCTGAGAGAAGGTGGAATTACATCTGGTTAGGACATTCCTTCAAAAGCATTTTACACACAGACGTTGTACTGTCGCTTTATATTCAATGCGGTGTGGGGTCGATCTCTTTTTACAAGACTCTAAAACAGGGTGCCACACTGCAAGACAGGTCTGTATACCCAAAAAATAAGTGATAACAAAGGAGTATCTGTGAGTCTGAAGCCAAGGTGATGAGTGTGAGGTAGTCACCTTTTGATGCTGGGTTTTAAAGACCTCCTCCCTGGAGTCCTCTGACACGCTGAGTAAGACAGAGTTTAAGTTACTCAAAAAAGAAAGATGAAGAGCTGATTCCACTGCTGAGATTTTAATATGTGGTTCCAGAAAGTCTGCATATTTCATTGTGAGGTTTGGATGAGAAGCCAAGCCACTGGCTAGACTATAATGGTTAACATTTTATGTAATTGTACAATCATCTGTTTGGTACAATTATGGATGGAAAAAATCCTTTCCCCAAGTTGCTCTCCAGTTAACTACAGAAATGTGCCATAATGTTTTATAACGAAAGAAATGGCCTTAATGGATGCTAAACTTTCAACTTATATTATTCAGTATGACTTACTCTAAGGAAATATGTGGGGGTTTTTTTCATCAAATATAGATTTAAAAAGTATTTACTTTGCAATTCAGTGATCCTACCTTCTTCTCCTGGCTTTATTTAAAGTCTAAACTATCTATGAAAATGTGTTTAAATATTCTCAATTATGTTGTATTTTAAATTTGAGCAAAAATATTCATCTTAACAGACTCATGAGGTAACACAAAGTGTCTAAGTCCACCATGTCTAACTTATGAAAGCAATTTCAGAAGTTTTGACAAACCAAATACAATGGCTTTCTTTCTGCCTAAGCTGGGTGCCTTGGCCAGGAGATGGTGAAGGATTGATCTCCCAGGTAGCAAAAGAACCCTCCCAAACAACTGTGGGTTTTCCACATCACATACAGGCTACACGGCTCCAATAGAGAAAGAATGCACGTGCTTACTGCAAAGGAAATGAATTTCTGATGGCTGCAGCAGATGTTACTGGATGGGAGCCAACAATTCAGGAGAGCATTAGCCGTCCTCACATGTGGCCAACAACCATCTGAATATTTATGGAGCACATGCAATGAGCCCAGTCTGCTGGAAGTCATAGATTGCCTACCATGAGTCCTGGCCCATAAGAAGGGCAGGGCTGATGGTTCAGTGGGTAAAGATGCTTGCCACCTACCCTGACAATCTTAATTTGATCCCCAGAAACCATGTGTCAGAATGAAAGAACTAACTTCTAAAGGTTGACCTCTGACAACATGCATGCCTTGGTCCATGTGCTCTGAAACACACACATGCACAAACAGACACACACACACACAATCATAGGAAAGGAAGTTTCCTCCTTGAAGTCAGGGATATATGATCCAAGACTTTGTAAGTTCATTAAACCAATAAAATGTAGTACCTGTGCAGTGATGCACATAGTATATACAATGTATTATATGCTGTTATTAACAGCATATGTTATTAACAGCATATATATGAAATATATATGTATATGTATATGTATATGTATATGTATATGTATATGTATATGTATATGTATATGTATATGTATATATACACACATACTGGTATATGATATATATATATGCATATTAATCATATACCAGTGTGGTATATGTTGATGTACATGTTCATGTATGTGTTTTGTGTATATCCATATGTTCATGTGTGTGCAGGAGTGCACACACATGTGTCTATAGGTCAATGTCTTCCTCTATCACACCTCAACTCGTTTGTTCATTGCTCACTGAACCTGGAGCTCACTCTCTGTCTGGCCTAGCTGCTCAGAAAGCTCCAGGGATCCTTCCAGCTCTGCGTCCCCAGCACTGGGACTGCAGACGGGCACCGTCAACGTGCCAACTTTTCACATTGGTATCTGGGATCTCAATGCAAGTCAGCACTCTCGAATCGCAAGTACTCTGTAGGCTAAGCCACACCCCCACCTCTACAGTCGCTTTTAAACTTTGGAAATTATTCAAGTCCAACATCTCAGTTTTAATAGATCATATAATTACAGAAACATAATGACTGACAAGTGACATTTCTTGCCTGACATTTATGTTAAACAGAGCCATTTTGCCAAGCAAAGGATGGAAATGGTAAATGACAACCCCTCGCTTTCTGGCCAGTTTTCTGGGGACATAAACATACTTTAAGAAATAAACATTAATTTTTTTTTAAAGTTAAAGTAGCAAGATTTTTCATCAGCTGTCTATCCATTGGCCCGAGGGCCATGAAGACTAGCGCTGTGCATCCATATGTTTTTGTAAATATGTTATCACAGCAGTGGAGACGTACTACAGAAGTAAGAAACTTCTGTCTGATGCAGAACTTGTCATAGCCAGTGCAATGACATAATCTAGAAGTTAATCTCACCTCGTTTCATCTGAGACCAGATGCCCATGAAACACTCCAGGGCGGTGGGGTAGCTGATCTATGGTACATTTGTTGTCTTTGAAGACCACCATCCTCCTCCCTACTCCTCAGGGACCTTGCGGAGCTGTTCTAAGAATTCAGCGATAATCCCATAGTCCACGTGTTGAGTGCCTCTTGCATGGTAGCCACTGTCTGATTGCTTCTGAATTATTGACTATGGTCTAGTGCAGGTCCTCTGTTGGGTGCAGGGGGCCCGTATGTATCTCAGGCAAACACTAGATGCTTTTCACAGCAGACCACCCTTTGTTTATTATACTGTACTTTTCAATCAACAAATACTGGTTGAAGAAATATACTTGTCTGTTTAGGAAAACAAGCTCATCTTTATTCGGTTTTTCCTTTACATCACATAGAATTCGGCTTGTGTTGATGGTGAATGCATATTAAACCTGCCTAATCTGCATATGTTTAAAATATTTATATTGTTGCTTATTGATTGATACATGTTTCAAATAAACCCTGCCTATCTTTTAGTTAACAGTAATATTTTAGGCTCTAGTTAGACAGCAATTATAAATAATCAAATAATTATACTTGAGTTCTTCATCAGTGCACTTACAGAAGTCTAAGTATATACTGGCAAGCACTGACATTCACTAACATGCACTTTCAATGTTCCAGTCAAAGCTTCAGATGCCCAGTGTCGAACCAGAGCTCCCTCTCCCCTCTGTGTCACAGGTAAGGTGATAAAAACACCTCCCAGGCTGGAGCATCAAAAGACACTCGCTTTTGTTCCTCCAGCTCCATTTTCAGAAACTCAGAGGAAAGTAAGAGTTGGGTTTCCCTGAGGGAGAGCACCAAGAGGGTAGGCAAGGAATAATTAAAATGATGGAATACATTCCAGCTGTGAGGGAGAGAGGGCAGTGTGTAGCTTGCTCAAAATAGTCTGCGCGGACATCAGATTCCTCCTTGATATTCTTCTCTTCTCAAAGGAGGAGTTCAGGAGCCAGCAGTGCATTCAGTGGGGTTTCTAGCAAAGAGGGGATAATGGAAGGATCCTTTCCCACCCCTGGTCTGTTCTGTCTACTTCAGTGCCCTGGTAGCCTCCTTTATCAACAATACCTGTCTGCATCCCGCAGCTCAGAGTCTGCCAGGAGAGCAAAAGCCTTTTTGACTTCTCTGGATTAATCAATACTCCTTTCTCCTAAATTCTCTTTCGACCTTCGAAAGTAACTTTTGTTAGTGGCGTGTACTCTTGTTTGTGTAAAAGGGGTCCAATTTGCTAGACTTGACCATTATAGTATTTCTACCTATTTCTGTCTGCCTAAAGATAAATTTCTTACTCCCGAAGTTCTAATTAAAAGCAGGAGTTTACTCTTGATGTCAGAAAAGACCGTAATTGGGAAACTGGACTCAACAGGAGCAAAACAAAAGCCAAGTGTTGGTTCTATCCCTCCCTTCCTTTTGACACAATTACGAGGAATGAAACTAGATGTCACCATACATGACAATGGCATGTGCTGCCAACCAGGAAGCAAGCATGTAGCACCCACCTGTCCTAAATTCCCATTATTGTCATGCTTATCTCACTAGCCAAAACTTAGTTAAGTGGCCCCATGTCTCGAGGTCCTATGATGCAGTTATCATGATGAGCTGATGGGGACGATATTTCCAGAGAGATTGCCAGATTCAGCTACACATCTAGTGACAGTGGCATAATCTCATCCATTTAAATATAAGGTGTGTAAAAATCACCCAAATATCTGAACATTTCATTCATCACGCCCAAATGAACAGTGGTCCCTTGAGCCATAACTGTCTGAACTTTCTGTTTACAGGTCTGACCAGCTCTCTTCCTTACCAGCCACACTGAATTGGTTTCTGATACTATAACAAAACAAACTAGGCCAGGTATAAAGAAAAGAGGGTTCTATGTGAGAGGCGAGAACCTCAACTAAGAAATTACCTCTATAAAATCAGGCTGTTGATGTTGTCTTAATTATTGATTAATGTGGGAGGGCTCAGCCCATTATGGGTGGGGTTACCCCTAGGCTGAGCTGGTGACCCTGGGTGCTATCAGAAAGTAGCAAGCCAGTAGGCAGCACATCTCTACGGCCTCTGCATCAGCTCCTGCCTCCAGCTCCTGCCCTGAGTTTCGGCCACGGCTTCCCTCAGTGACAGACATGTAAGTTGTAACATGGCTTCCCTCAGTGACAGACGTGTATGTTGTAAAGCAAAGCAAACCTTCTGCTCCTCCAGTTGCTTTTTGTTGTGGCCAAACACACTCATCAGAGAGATGTAGAGGTCTTTGGGGGAGATCAAAGTCTATGATGGTTCAATCTCATCCCTTTGGCCTCTGCTAAAGATCCCTTGACTGCTTTACAATGTAACAGAGTAACCAGGAAGAAAATAGATAGTGGTTGAAGAGGAGAGCTTTACAAATGGCCTTGATTTTTAACAACTCTCTCTACTGAGGAACTCAGGATAACTATAAAAATCCCCTCCCAGGGAACTTACCCCATGACCCAACTACTTCAAACTAGACCCCACTATTTAGAAGCCTCAAACCTCTTAACATTACTATGTTTGAGACTAAGCTTCTAGCACAGGGACCCCTGTAAACAAGCCACATTCAAAACATAGTGCCCTCTTTACCTTAAACTTTAAGATTCCATAAAACAGGTAATTCCGTTAATTCTTGTATCTGAAAACATAATTTCATCCAATCAAAGTTACTGACCTGCTTGGCTGACTGGTTTCAATTTTTAAATCACAAGTTATGAAACCTTTTATTTTCAGTCGTATTTTTTAAGACATTGGGGAGAGAATTTTAAAAGTTTCAATATTTAGAGTCTCTGAATTTAAAATCAGACTGCTTGGCCATAATGTATAAATTTCTCCCCAAACGGACCGATGGACATAAATATGAAAGATGTTTCTGTTTTCTCTATCTTTAAAATGTTCACCATGTATTTATAACAGAGGAGTGCAGTGACCCCACCCCAGGCAAGTTAAATGGGGGCCCCATCTGTCAGGTACTTTCAAACTGTTTTGGGCATTTGTCACGAACAACAGAGTCTGTACACTCATCCTTCATAAATGGATTTGATAGCAGTGATAGGATCCTTGGGGAAGGTTATAGCTAATAACTTAGTTATGTTTTGACTATCTTGCTTAAGATATTTAGATATTGCAACATTCGACCCTTTGAAGGAGAGATTGTGACCATGGTAACTGTCTTTTGTTTCGGTTGGTTGGTTGGTTGGTTGGTTGGTTGGTTGGTTGGTTGGTTGATGGTGGTGGTGGTGTTGGTGGTGGTGGTAGTGGTGGTGGTGGTGGTGGTCGTAGGAGACAGAGTTTCTCTGTATAGCCTGGCTGTTCTGGAACACTCTCTCTCTTTCTCTCTGTAGACCACGCTGGCCTCTGGACTCAGAAATCTGCCTGTGTCTGTCTCTGAGTGCTGGGTTTAAAGTGTGAGCTGCCACCACCACCCAGGCTGTTTTCTTTCATTGTTGTTCTTTATTTTTGAGATTGTAAGTTAATTACAACATTTCTCCCTTCCTTTTTCTCCCTCCAAACTCTCCCCTGTGCCCCTCCTTACTCGCCTTCTAGTTCACGGCCTCTTTTTTCAATGATTGCTATTGTAGTCGCACATGTATTTGTAGACATAAATATTCCTAAATATAAGCCTGCTGAGTCTGTACAATGTTACTTGCATCGAGGCATGTGGCGTCTGCTCCTTATCAAGGAATGCTCTCTTTACAACATATTGACACCACTACAGAAAGACCACAACCAATCAAAATGCAGAGTTGTGGAGCCCAGTCCAAAAGGCTACAAATACAAAATGCTCCCACACCTATGGCTCAGGAACATCTTGGAGTTGCTTTGTGTTCTGGTCACTTGAGTCTAGAATCATTTGTGACGGATGAATAGTGACACCTAGTGGTAGAAGCTATCAACTACAGCCACCGGGGAGATAAAAATCTGAACTATTTTAATGACTTGTTTTAAAGTCCATCCTTTTTTTCTTATTTATTATTTATTATTAGAGAATTTCTTCATTTACATTTCAAGTGTTATCCCATAAGTCCCCTATACCCTCCCCCCCCCGCCCTGCTCCCCTACCCACCAACTCCCACTACTTGGCCTTGGCATTCCTCTGTACTGGGGCATATAAACATTGCTAAACCAAGGGAAAAATTAATTATTGGGTTTTTTTGTTTGTTTGTTTTTTGACACAGGGTTTAAATTCTTCTTACAGACCTTAGCAAGTCTGTCTAGGGATCCAGCTCTCTTGAGCAAAGGTGTTGTATCCAAATTTCACTGAGGTACCTCAACTCGGAAGTTACCGTAAACAGCTACTCCAAGGTTTTCTTTTGTCCCATTGGCAGATGCCAAGCATGCGACAGTATTTTGTTTATGTTGGACATCCACGGAGTTAATGATGAGAATTTTTTAAACTTTTATAACAGAAACTAATTAATTATAGAGCTTATACTTTTGTTTACATTGATATGGTGAAATTCTTGGGCAAATGGATGTATCTGGAGGATATCATCCTTAGTGAGGTAACCCAATCACAAAAGAAGTCATTGGATATGTGCTCACTGATAAGTGGATATTAGCCCAGAAACTTAGAACACCCAAGATACAATTTGCAAAAGAGTGAGCTGCCACCACCACCACCCAGGATGTTTTGACAAGAAAGTCAAGAAGGAAGACCAGCGTGTGAATACTTCATTCCTCTTTTGAATAGGAAACAAAATACCCATGAGAGGAGTTACAGAGACAAAGTTTGGAGCTAAGACGAAAGGATGGACCATCCAGAGACTACCCCACCAGGGGATCCATCCCATAATCAGTCACCAAACTCAGACACTATTGCATAGGACAGCAAGAGTTTGATGAAGGGACCCTGATATAGCTGTCTCGTATGAGGTTATGCCAGTGCCTGGCAAACACAGAAGTGGATGCTCACAGTCATCTATATGATGGAACACAGGGACCACAATGGAGAAGCTAGAGATAGAACCCCAGGAGCTGAAGGGGTCTGCAACCCTAGAAGGGGAACAACAATATGAACTAACCAGAACCCCCAGAGCTCGTGTCTCTAGCTGCATATGTAGCAGAAGATGGCCTAGTCAGCCATCATTGGGAAGAGAGGCCTCTTGGTATTGCAAACTTTATATGCCCCAATACAGGGGAACGCCAGGGCCAAGAAGTGGGAGTGGGTGGGCAGGGGAGCGGGGCGGGGGGAGGGGAGAGGGGACTTTTGGGATAGCATTTGAAATGTAAATTAAGAAAACATCTAATAAAAAAATGGAAAGGAAAAAAATAGCCAGGCGTGGTGGCACACGCCTTTAGTCGAGGCAGGTGGATTTCTGAGTTCGAGGCCAGCCTGGTCTACAGAGTGAGTTCCAGAACAGCCAGGGCTATACTGAGAAACCCTGCCTCGAAAAAACCAAAAAAAAAAAAAAAAAAAACCTGTGTTGTCTTGTTACCTGCCCTTGAGGCCCTGATGTGAACAGACATAATTGAAAAACCCAATTTACCTGCATCTATTTTATTACCATGTTCATGTGCACACACACACACACACACACACACACACCACAGCAAATGGATCTTTTCCTCTCACAAAATTGCACAAATTAGATCCTTAATCTCAAAATACACTTCTTCAAATCTGCTAATGAAATGGATAGTCTGTGCCCCTCCCCCGGACAACAAAGAATGCCAGATTGTCACCAGATCTTTCTTTCTATTCAGGCAGCTCAACTCCAACCATTTCAAAGTCAGCACTTCTAGGGACTTCCAGCAGGGGGCAGTGTTAGAGGTAGATGTTATCAGTCTACGAGTTTATGTGATTTTTGTTTTCTTCAAACTTTTCTTAGAAAAGCTAGGGAAGCTGAAGAGCAGAAGGTGCTTCGGTGGAATCTCCCTGGGGACATCAACCATACCTAAGGGCAGACTAATGAATGAGGCACTGCCACAGAGCCCAGGCAATAAGAGGCCTGGCTGGTCACTGGTTCACACACTGGTCGTGGCATTGAGTCCCCCTTCCTGCTTCACTCCCTACCTCCTCCCTGCCTCTTCATTGGCCCGTCCATCTCCCTTACTTGGTATTCTCAACCCTCTGCTTTTTCTTTTCTTTTTTTATGATTATGTATGTGTGTGTGCACCTGTATGCCAGAAGAAGGCATCAGATCCCATTACAGGTGGTTGTAGCCGCCCTGCTCCATCCCTTCTCAGCCTCTTCAACTGCTTCAGTGTTGCTGTCCCTGGATGTCTACACTCAGGAAAGTCTGTACCCGGTGCTCAAATCATCCTTACACCACCTGCACCAGGGAACTTACTGAAACTTCAGATAGAGTTAGCAGATACATACATTACAGAACACTCAGTTAAGTCTGATGTTCACATAAGCAGATAGATAGTCTTGTGGTTTCAAACCCTAGGACAATACTGGTCTGTGCTGGCTTGTTTTATATCAACTTGGCACAGATAAAGTCGTCTGACAGGAGGGAACTTCAATTAAGAAAACGCCTTTATAAGACAGATCTGCAGGCAAGTCTGTTAGAGATTTTCTGAACTATTGACTGATGAGGGAGGGGCCAGCCCATTGTGGGTGGGGCGATCCCTGGGCTGGAGGTCCTGGGTTCTATAAGAAAGCAGGCTGAGCAAGCCAGTAACCAGCACTCTTCCATGGCCTCTGCATAAGCTCCTGCCTCCGGATTTCTGTCCTGTTTGAGTTTCTATACTGACTTCCTTCAATGATGAACTACAATCTAGAAGTGTAAGCTAAGTTAACCCTTTTCTTCCCAACTCACTTTTTGGTCATGGTATTCCATCACAGCATTAGAAACCCTAACTAAGACAATGTCACACAACATTTGAGACTAATAATATTGAGAACAATATTATTTATCTGAAGCTCAATTTTAAATGGGTAGCCTTTCTTTTTCTTTGCTAAACTTGGAAACCCTGAATGCAAATTACTAGTCCCTGTCTCAGACCTACAAATAGAAATTCTGTCATGAAGTCCACCATCTCCTTTAACAAGCCTGCTGCCTGATTCTCTCCTAAGTTTGAAAAGCATAACTCTAAGTCACACCCTTAGACAGACCTTACCTGTCCCCGTGAAAATACAGCAGTAGGGTGCGCTCTTGCCTGCACCCAGATTGGCCCATGTTCTCCTGAATTTTATCTGTGTAATCCAACCTGGTGTGGAAAACAAGAAAGGAAGAGCCAAGTTATCAAGCTCTCAGCTTTAGAAATAAAATTTAAAAAAAAATTTAACCTGTTTAGGAGTAAATCCAAAGGGTTGTGGAGTGTGGGGTGGCAGATCCCTGAAGAGTGAATCCTGGTTTAATTCCGGTTTTCCTGTTCCTCCCTACTGTGCCCTCAGGAAACTGCTTCTCCAGCCTGCAGTTGGGGAGGAAATGAATGGCAAAGGGACTCAGAGCTCTGCTCCCACACCCTCAGCCTATGGGGAGAGGCGGTGCCAAGGTCTGTGGCATTCCTATGTGATGCTATCCTAAGAGTAGAATGGAACAGTAAAAGTAAGAAGAGCTGCAGTAGGCATTCCTCAACAGGGAATCCCTGAGCCCCCAAAAGAAGAGATTGTGATGAGACTTGGGGAATTAGCAGGTCCCAAGGGATCACACAGTCATGAAAAAAGATCTGGGCAGCAGTGTAGCCTACATGACAAGTCCACACATATGTATTATGACACCTCAGCAGGAGCCATCCTTAAGTCCTGAAGTCTACACATCAGCAGATGTCGGCAGGAGACATATTCAGGCTTCCTTCCTATCACACTCTGATGCTTAGGAGATCAGAATTTCAAGGAAAGTATATGAACAAGCATGAGTATGAATGAGCTCACCTAGAAAGGATGAGATGCAATTTCTGCCCATTACATGGAATTAGAAGCTCCATCCATCTCAAGGTTTATCCATAGATTATCCAAGATACAATTTGCAAAACACATGAAACTCAAGAAGAAGGAAGACCAAAGTGTGGATACTTCACTCCTTCTTAGAATGGGGAACAAAATACCCATGGAAGGAGTTACAGAGACAAAGTTCAGAGCTGAGACGGAAGGATAGACCATGCAGAGACTGCCCCACCTGAGGATCCATCCCATATTCAACCACCAAACCCAGACACTATTGCATATGCCAGAAAGATTTTGCTGACAGGACCCTGACATAGCTCTCTCTTGGGAGACTATGCCAATGCCTAGCAAATACAAAAGTGGATGCTCACAGACATCTATTGGATGGAACACAGGGCCCCAAATGAAGGAGCTAGAGAAAGTACTCAAGGAGCTGAAGGAGTCTGCAACCCTATAGGAGGAACAACAATATGAGCTAATCATTAACAACCCCCCCCCCAGCTGAGTCTCTAGCTGCATATGTAGCAGAAGATGGCCTAGTCAGCCATCATTGGGAAGAGAGGCCCTTGGTCTTGCAAAGATCATATGCCCCAGTAAAGGGGAATGCCAGGGCCAGGAAGCAGGAGTGGGTGGGTAGGGGAGCAGGGCGGGGGGAGGATATAGGGGGCTTTGGGGATAGCATTTGAAATGTAAATGAAGAAAATATCTAATAAAAAATGCCTTAATTTTAAAAAAAGTCACCAACTGAACTACCAATCAGGAATCCTATATGTGATATATATATATATATATATATATATATATATATATATATATATATATATATAATAGTTGTTGCATAACTTGGTGTTCTTGGGGGTCACCTAACAGTGGGAGCAAAGGCCGTCCTTGACTCTTTTGCCTGCCACTGGGGTCATTTCCTCCAATTGGGTTGAAACTTGATATGCCATGTTTGGTTGACATCCCTGGGAGGCCTGCCCTTTCCTGAAGGGAAATGGAGGAGGAGTGGATCTGAGGAAGAGGCAAGAGATCAGGAGGTGGGACTGGGAGGGGAGCAGGGAGGGAAAACTGCTGCCCGATGTAATATGTGAGGGAAGAGGTTTTTTTGTTTTGTTTTGTTTTGTTTTTTTAAGCAAGTCATTTAGTGATCTGGACTGAGGCTGTGCTGGCCTTTCAGGGTCTCCATGCCTTCTGAGATGGATAACAACACAGATGTACGACCAGCTCTATGCCTTTACGGGATCACTCAGTCTTCTAAAGGAGTGGGTTGTGTTTCTTGCAAGGACAACTGTCTTCTACATATCAATACTTACATAAAGGGATGCTAAAATCTTAGAATGCAATAAATGATCCAGAAACATGTTATTTTACTCAGGGAAAAAATCAGCAACTACATCATAGTCTGAAATCTAAACACAAATCAAGCTGCCTTATTACTTATCTCAATGTTTTTAATTGAAACAGGCCTTGATGACTCCCCCTTCACGTTCTTCCTTCTAGATTCTCTTAGTTCCCCTCCCTGAGGCCACTCCCACTGTCCTGTTAACAAGCTCTTTTTTATTCTGTTTATTACATACATATTTGCATGTATATAGTATATACTAGTAGGATCTGCTTTCTGTATGTATATGGTTTCAAGGCCACATAGGAGGTAAGGTGTGTAGAGAAATACTGCTAACTACTGTAGGATGGTGAAACGCAACCTGGTTCCCAGTTGAACTAAGGTTAGAAACCCTGGTGACCCTCAAGGGACAGCAGGCTTTTCGCCTGGTTCCCAGACACAAGGCTCCTGACAGGAGGCCACAGCCCTCTATATATTTGTGGCCATCAGTCATGTAAGGGCAAGACCCAGAGCCCCTCCTCAGGTAGAGGACTTCACATAGGCTCAAGACAGATCTCCATTTTAATGAGGTACCTTAAGGCCTGAAGGGTTTAGCCATTTAAGCTTTCCTTCCCAGACACTCCCCCTTGCAAAAGGTATTTAACCTCATGCCCATCCTGAGAAGTGGGGTACGGTTTTATACATCCCCTTTCCACCATAACAATAAATGCCTTAAAACCATGGACTGCCTCTTTTCATCAGGATCCACCGTGGGAAGTCAGGGAGAAAACCGCGAACACTTATGTCCCACAGAAGGCCTCTCAGCGCTCCCAGACACGACCACCAAGCCAAGCCAGCCACCCCCTAACAAGCCAAGGACTCCTCCCATTGGACCCAGCCAGAGCCCCCCTCTTTCCCGCCTCAGCCTCTGGCCAGGTCCAGCCCTCAGGCCCTACTTCATTCTCAGCTCTTCCACGGCATCCAGCAGCACCTGGGTGCTCAAGAGCTTTAGAACCAGCCGGTCCCAGCCTTGTCACAGGCGCAGGGAGCCCCAAGCCAGCTCACTCTGTTCCTGAGCCCCAGACTACACTTCTCCACCCCAGGAGTGGTATTCCACAGCTTCCTAACCCCTGCCCCTCAGGGCCCCATTTAACCCTACAAACCCTATAAAGGGAAATGATGGAAGGTTCACTTTTCACCAGATTTAGAACGAGCACACAGATCTCCCCCTCCAACAAAGATCTCCAGAAATCCCTGTTCTGTATACATCTCTCTCCTCTCCACTTTCATGTCACACGAGTATTTGAACTGTAGCACGCATAAATGTGTTGTCTTTTCTGCAACAACTGTTCCTCCTCTTATGGTCCATGTCTGGTCCCCTAATCAGAAACATAAGAGCCAGGATAACCTGCCTTCGCCTCTCTCCCTGGAACAACACATTCAGTGGCTCCTGCTTCCATTATGACCCCCTGCCAGTTTCTTCTCTCCATTTGCATGTGCTTTTCTCAACCTCATCGTTACTGATAGTTTCAGTCACATAATGTATGTGCATTATGTGCACATGTGTGTAGGTGAGTATATGTGTGTGTAAATAACCTGGGGTGTATTTGCTTACCTACCATCTATCTTTTTATTTGTTTTGGTTTTGGAGGTAAGGTCCCTCACTGGTCTCGAACTTGCTAAGTAGGCTGGGCTAGTTGGCTAGCAAGCTGCAAGGATCCAGTTTTTCCTGCCTCTCAGCACTGGGATTATGTGGTTCTCCATTCTGCCTCTCTGCCAGGGGTGTCCGGGCACTGCCTGGAGAAGGCAGGGCCAAGTCCGGAATGGGGAGTCCGAAGCCTGTGTTTCCCTTGAAGGCATCAGACACCAAACCAGAAAGCGAATGTGGAGTCTGTGACAAATGCTGTGCTTCCAAGGTCTCCCCTAGGGGTGTCTGGACAAATGGACACTGCCAGCAGGCAAAAAGCAAATCACTTTCCTCAGACCTTGCTTCATCTGGGCTGTCACCAGAAGGTGTCACTCACAGTTTGTGTGTGTCAACTAACTTAAAATAATGTGACTTTAATAAGGCTTGCCCTTTAATCGATGCCAGATTCAGTCAATTTAACATCAAAAATTGGGGGCTGGAGAGATGGCTCGGTGAGTAAGAGCACTCTGCTCTTCCGAAGGTCCAGAGTTCAAATCTCAGCAACCACAATGGTGGCTCACAACCATCCGTAATGAGATCTGATGCCCTCTTCTGGAGTGTCTGAACACAGCTACAGTGTACTTACATATAATAAATAAATAAATCTTTAAAAAAAACAACAACAACAAAGATTGGCCATCGAATACATCATTACAATGTAAAAAAGAAGTTCCCTTTGCAACATTAGACTGTCTGTAAATACCTATAAGGATGTGGGCTGGGCCAGTTAACTCTTATTCTCTTTTCAAAAGTCTTAAAAATGGAACTCTGAAATTCAGAGGGAAAATCGCCTTAAATAAAGTAGTGTGCAAAGCAGTGTCGCTGAGCACTCTCGTCTCCAGCTATTACAGAGTGTGGTTTGAAAAGAAAAAGAAATGCTAAGGGGCTGGGCTCCGATTAACTTCATGAGCATCTGTCCTTTCTCTTACATATATCATGATTACGTGTAAATAAAAATCTCAGCAGCACGCGGAGACCAACAGTGAGGGTTTAAGCCTGAGATCCCTGTATAACTTTAGGATGAAAACCTTGGGCAGAAGGAAGGAAACCCTAGAGAGATGTGTTCCATGGAATAATTCAGCATTGGGCCTTCCTCTTTTAAAGCTTTGGAGTTTTATTTATGTGTGTGTGCATTGTACATTTGTGTGTGCATGCGCATGGCACGGCATGACTGTGGAGGTCGGGCGACCGCTTAAGATTAGAACCTTAAGAACACACACAAGAAAACACATACAACTCTTGCAGAAGACCAGAGATCGGGTCCCAGCACCCAAAAAGGACAGGTCACAACCTCCTGCTCTTCTGCTCTCCATGACACTTGTAGCCATGTGCAAATAACTAGCCTCCCAACACACACACACACACACACACACACACACACACACACACACACACAGCCTAAAGTATCTGTTTTCACTATTTTTGATGTATATAAAACATTAGTTTTATCTACAATCCCCGTGCTATGCAACAGAACACCAGGATGTACTCCTCTATGCTCTGAAAGTTCTCATTGCTCAAGATCTCCCCGTTTTTCACCGACCCAGCCTCCTCAGCCACTAGTGTCTGCCATGCTGTCCTACCATTTCTGTGACTCCAACACCAGGAATTCCACACGTGAGTGAGATCCGTCAGTCTATGCCTGGTCCATTTCACTTAATATAACCTCTAGGTCTGCCCATCTAGGCCTGCATGACAGGAGTTTACTCTTCTCGGCTGATTAACATCCAGTTTGGTATGTCGTACATTTTGCTTTTTTATAAGATTTAATTTATTTTTTAATCGTGAATGTGTGTCTTCTGTTTGGACACATGGGTGCAGTACCCGCAGGAGCCAGAAGAGGGCATCACGCCCTCTGGATAAGCAACATGCTCTCTTAACTGCTGAGCCATCTCTCCAGCTCCTACGTTGTTTTGTTTGTTTGTTTGTTTGTTTGTTTGTTTGTTTTCATCAGTCGATGGGCACGGATTGTTTTTATATGCTGGCTATTGTAAATACTACTATAATAAATGTAAGAGTGCATACACGTCTTTGACATACCGATTTCAATTCTTTTAGATCTAAACCCAAAAGTAAGATGTCACGCTCGTGTGGTAATATTATTTTAGGTCTTTAAATTAAAAAAAATTGCTGTTTCCCGGAATATCTGCACTAATTTTGAATAACTTCAACAGCACAGAGGCACCCTGTCTCCTCCACATCCGCACTGGCTTTTTGCTTCGAGTTCATCTAACACGACTCAGTGGAGATGTAGTTTTCAGTACTCTGGCCAGAACAGATGTAGGCTATTTTCCCTCAATTGGCCTCTCTTATGTTTTCTTTTGAAAAAAAAAACAAAAAAATCTGTCAAAGCCACTTGCTGGTTTTGACAGACATGTCCTCTTTTATGGTTGAGTAGATTGAGCCCCTTGTGAATCGTGGACACCAGGCCCCTGCCATGCTATGGTTCACAAATATTTGTCTCCTCGCTGCTCCGTTGGTTTTTGTTTTGTTTTGTTTTGTTTTAACAGGAGTAAGACCCTGTTATAAGCACTTTGTTGAAAAAAGTGTCACAGATTTCATAACAGTCATTTCTACATCTTGAACATTTTTCCTTTGTCACTCACTAAGGGAAATTTTAACTCAAAATGCCCAGTGTCTTGCCGAGCTAATGACTCACGCAGCTTTGCGCTCAGTAGATGGGGAAGCCACCTCCGTACAGTAGGTGGCGCTGTTCCCCTGAGTTCTCTGAAGGAGCCCCAAATCACCAAGGCCACTCCCTCAAGTCCCCCCGAGGTGGAACTGTACCAAGTCTGTCCCCTCTCCCTGGAAGTTCCCTCAGGCAGCAGCACACTTTCCTCCTGTGCTCCACCTAAGTCATTTCTTCTGCTCCCTTTCTCTCCAGATCTCTTTGCGTCTCCTGAGTCCTCCTCTGGGAGCCTTCCAGGCCGGTGTATAATCCTTCTCTGGACGATTCCTCAGCACCCTCTACTGCAACACAGTTACATTTTAAGTTCGTTCACGTGATAAACACTTAAGGGGCGATTACTACAGAGCAGACACTGTATCCAGTCTTTCCAGTCCTAGGAACACGGAATGACAACTGACACACAGGATCTGTCGTCAACAAGCTTAAAAGTTAGAGAAGACAGAAACCCAGGACAATGCTCTAAGGACTGGCACTGGTGGCCAAGGCGAGTCTGGGGCAGCTTTAAAGGGGCACTGAGTATGGAGACAATAGGGGCCAGGTGATGTGGTGTCTGAGGAACAGAAACCATGAAGTGCCTAGAGGAGTCTAGTTAGAGAGGCTGGGGAAGGAAGTCAGGGGAGTCCAGGGTTGGCTGCAGGGGACGAGCGTTGTGGGGGGAAGAGGGCTGGGTCTGGGCTCAGGATTCTGAAGTCACACTGCCTCCAAGTCTGTCCATTTACCAAGTGGGAGCAGTACAATTAATTATGCTTTACCGTCTCCTCTTCCTCCATCTATAAACAGGATGTACACATCTCACTGGGTTATACGGATATAGTTATAAGTTGATATAAAAGCTTTAAGACTAGTATCCCACACACTGTGTTCCTAATGAATATTCATCATCATTATTATTATTGGTTTCTGTCTCATTAATGTTTTCAGCTTCCTGGAGACAGACCACTTTTTAACTCTCTGCATCTTCAACGTCTAACTCTAGCATATAATTTCTAATAGACACACCCAAAATATGTGCAGAACAAAAATCTCCCACGGGGAATTCCCATGTGGCTAGGTGGTTTGTTGTAATACTAAGCAGTTGGAGTTCTGACCCATTGAGTCTCGGGTTTGATTTGTCTTTTCCTCTGTGATGGTTTGTGTATGCTTGGCCCAAGGAGTGGTCCTATTAGGAGGTGTGACATTGTTAGAGTAGGTTTGTCACTGTGGGTGTAGGCTTAAGACCCTCACCTTAGCTGCCTGGAAGCCAGTCTTCCACCAAGAGCTTTCAGATGAAGATGTAGAACTCTCAGAAACTCCTGCACCATACCTGCCTGGATGCTGCCATGCTCCTGCCTTGATGATGCTGGACTGAACCTCTGAACCTGTAAGCCAGCCCCCAATTAAGTGTTGTCCTTATAAAAGTTGCCTGGCTTCTGCTACACTATCAATACTGGGTCCACACTGGGACCCCACTCAGCGTCCTGTGCTGTGGAGACCCTGAAGTTCCAGTTCAGTAGTTCATAGATGGGGTAGAGGTTGGGGTGGACCAACTCAAAACCCTGGATTTGGGCCTGGGTGATAGCCGAGCTGTTCAGCACAACAGCTCTCATGTGCCGACAGAGCCAGCCTTCCCACCCACTCCACCAAGGCCAGCTCTCCCACAATGCCTAGGTGGGAGCCTGGCGCACTTCTCCCAAGTGTGGCAGCCAATAACAGGATGGCCAGTTTGCATAGCTCTTGGACATTAACGTGGCCACAGAAGGCAGCCCAGACCAGACCAGGGACATCCTCATGGCCTTTGGTAGCCAGACAGAGCCCTGCTAATGCAAGACAACAGACCCAGACAGGCCAGGACTTCACCATGGCCTCTGGTGGCAGCTCAGGCTATTCACATCAGACTGGTCCTCACCGCCCTCACTTTTCCAGTTTCTCCTCTCATCATACTACACTTACTCGTCTCTAACTCCCATCTCTCTATCATGTTTGGGCTCATGGCAGTGGCACCCACCCCTCTGGGTGTCTCCCCAGGCCTATGGTTTTTAATGTTCTGAATAAGAAACCACCCCACACACCCCGATACCCCTTATCGTTCTACCACCTGACTCTAACTCTAACCTTACGGAGCTACAGCCTGAACAGCTGCTTCCATCCCTTTGAGAAGCAAGCAGTCCTTCAGGTTACTGAAGACAATTGCATTTTAGGATTTAAAAACATCAACAGGTTAAAAAAAAAAAAAACAAAAACGTAACACTGTTACCAGTTAACTCAGGCTTCCATACAAGAACACCATAGACTGAGTCTTAAAGAACATATGCTTATTCTTTCCCAGGTCTCAAACAGCAAGTCCAAACTCAAGGTGGCTATCAGAAGCCATCTCTAGGGAATATAACTCAGAAAAGAGCTTGCCTAGTTTGCACGAGGCCCTAGATTAGATTCCAGCCCTGTATAAACCAGGTATAATGTATACCTGCAATCCTACTACTCAGGAGGATTGGAAGTTCAAGGCCACCCTCGGGCTACAAGAATCTGCCTGCCTCAGATACTGTGAGAGCTTGTGTCAAATAACCAAAGAACCAAACAAAAACAATTCTGATGCAAGTGAGGTGCTGGGGGGGGGGGTAAAGTTCAAACCATCAACTGTCTGAGCTCTGTACTGGTTTGCACAAAGGCGAACACTCCCAGACTAACCAGCCCAGAAATGAAATCAGCCATCTGAGGGAGTTAGAAATTGTGGTATTCATGGAAAGGAAGTCACAGTAATAAGGTCCACCTGTGGGCAACTGAAACACCAAGTGTGTTTGTGTACTGAAACACCAAGTGTGTTTGTGTACTGAAATGCCAAGTGTGTTTGTGTACTGCTTCCTACTAATCTGATAGGACAACTAGAAAAGGAGCCTGACCTGGGCTTAACACTTATCCGCGGATCTTCTGAGTATCTTCCGAGGTCACAGACGTTCACAGTTTGATCTGGAAAAGATCAGCACAGTAGTGTGCTTGGTTGGTTGGTTTATATTCTTGTTGAGATGGCACTCATGTAACTCAGGCTACCCTCAAACTCATTGTGTGGCCGAGGCTACCCTTGAATATCTGACCCTCCTGCCTCTAGCCCCCAAGTACTCAGCAGGCATGTGCCACCCCACCCAGCTCAGCCAGTTGTTTTGGCTTGGTTTGTTTCTTCTGTAAATTTGACTAGAATGGTTGGTAAAAATTCATCCAAGACTCTGGAAGACAACAGCAAATCTATACGCTGTCCAAGAAGACACTTCCTCCCCCTTGATCTCTGTCGATACCATCTTTAAAGTTAAGGATAAGATGGAAATTGTTTAAGCCACTTGGAAGCTTCTTTATACAGTCAAAAACGATCTATCACAAAGGCTTTTATTGAAATCTTCATGAATTACAACCCCAGTTTTGTAGGAATGAGAGTCATATGGAGAAGGTATTTGTAGTTTTCACAAATTATCAAAGAGATCCCAAAACCAGTTTCACCAAAACTCTGAGAGCCAGTGTCTGTGCAGTCTGTAAAACTTTACAAGTTTAACCAAGACTCAAGCTCTAGGCATTTCAATATCAAAGTCTTTGAAAACATACAGAAGGGCTTAATGCCTGAGCTATATACCATAGGCACTATATTTGGATGTCTAATTAGTCAGCTTCATGTCCTGATCCATCCCCAAATTAGCCAAAGATTCTGCTGTAAGGGACAAAGGAGGAGGAGAGGATCAGAAGCCCTGAGTTACCTCTCAGGTGGAGCCCAGCTCCTGTCCCACCACCAGTGGTAGAGGATGCATAAGAGAACCTCCACATGGATGCCCCATTTTGACGTCTGCATGGCTGTATGTATGTGTTGACAACAAGCAGATAAAGATAAAACAAACAAAAGACCTCCAAACACATCTGTTCCCTGGGCACTTTGGGTGCTACAACAGTAACACTACATCAGCAATGACCCAGCCTGCCTTTTGCTGATAATGTCACCTGCTGCAAGCTGCAAGGCATCCTTTGACGTAACATTGAACACCTCCTGCATCAGAGCAATGATAGAGCATCCTTTGAGGGAAACAGCAAACACGTCCACATTTAGGCTACTTTGGCAGCATCTTCTAACAGCTGTTATACAATCTACAGAGAACTGGTCTAGTAAGAACAGAAAGGGGGCTATTTGAGGAGAAAGAGGCGATCTCCACAGAAAGGCAGAGGAGAGTGAGGAAAGATAATGATGGTGAGGGAGACAGCAAAAGACTCTATTATAGATGTCTGAGGGCCTGGGGAAAGTGGAGTCAGGAAGATAGACCAGGAGGATTGCTAGCTGCCATTCTGGTTCCAGGTTCATCGAGAGACCCTGTGCCAGGAAAACAAGGCAGAGAGAGTTAAAGCAGAACAGCTCACATACACACCTCTAGCCTTTGCATGGATGTCTACACACACATGCTTATGTGCATGCACACACGCGCGCGCACACACACACACACACACACACACACACAGCAGGGAAGGAAGAGGAAGCCAATGAGTGATGTGAAAAAGCAGGCTTGATGACATGAAAAAAAATAGAAGAATGGCTGTCACTTGAATGAGGTATGCCCGTGATCCCCAGACACCTCGCCCCTCAGAGCTGCTGCTCCTGGATTCTCATTGCCCCAACTTCTGCGCTTGCTCCTCACTGGGCGCTCTCCCTGGCAGTCCCTGTCATTGTATGCTGTCCCCAGCCCTTCTCAAAGCAATAACCACAGAAGAGGAGGCAGCACATTCAAGGCCTTATTTTAGGACCTTTACATACAGCAGTGTGTGGTGTGATTTTTTTTTCAAGGACATATAAAACTACCATCTGATTCAGACCAGGATAGCATGAACAGCCAAAAAATGGTTCATACAAGTTCATCTTGATGAGCAAAGCTGGTTCACTAGGAGTTATTTATAGAGCTGTGGGTGACTAGGAAGACATTACACACCCCCCAAGTTGCCAACCTGCCAGCCATCCTGCCTATTGTGTTCTTAATTTACATGGCTTTAAATCCAGAGCAGAATTAACGAGAACCCGGACTAGGAGGCTGCTCATATCAAATACTACAGGCTCCCATGTGAGACATAGAGAGACCCAGGCTCTGGGCACATTACATGCTCATGGGTGTTCGATACTCCCCTTCAGTAAGTGCTAATCTCAAGACACACTGACTGCAGGAAGGACGGTGTGTGTGGCTGCTATCTGGCATATAGATCAGCTCAGTGCAAGACGAAGTTAGAATTTGGAGGACTGGTTTCAGTACATAACAAAATGTCAATACATCATTATCCCCACTTCACCAATTAAAAAACCAACTAGGCAATGAAAGACTAGTAACCTGCCCAAAGTTATCATGGAAGAGCCTGTCTAGAGACAGATCATCTCTGCCAGCAGTAGACCAGGATGGAGACATCTCAGAGGCCCGCAGCAGCTCCTTGTAGACAAGGATGGCATCTGGGACCCTGAGAAGCAGGAGACACATTGTCTTAGTCAGGGTTTCTATTCCTTCACAAACACCATGACCAAGAAGCAAGTTGGGGAGGAAAGGGTTTATTCGGCTTACACTTCCATACTGCTGTTCACCACCAAAGGAAGTCAGGACTGGAAATCAAGCAGGTCAGAAAGCAGGAGCTGATGCAGAAGCCATGGAGGGATGTTCTTTACTGGCTTGCTTTCCCTG
>LR752341.1:0-12798 GCA_902729485.2 Mus minutoides | reverse complement strand
TGGCTTGCTCAGCCTGCTCTCTTATAGAACCCAAGACTGCCAGCCCAGAGATGGTCCCACCCCCAAGGGGCCCTTGATCACTAATTGAGAAAATGCCTCACAGCTAGATCTCATGGAGGCATTTTCCCAACTGAAGCTCCTTTCTCTGTGATAACCCCAGCTGTGTCAAGTTGACACAAACCTAGCCAGTACACACATCCCTCCAGGGGACCCACCATCTGAAATAAGGGACTGCCTGCAGAAAGCTGGGATGGAGACATGTCAGTAGCCCTTTGCACCTCTTTATAAAAAGCAATTGTTCCTATTTCTTCTAACCTTAGTCTTGGACAACAGCAGTATAGATTTCATTCATGCATGACTGCTTTCCAGTTGGCCTCGGTGTGCATAATTATTCTGTTATATCTGACTTTCTTACTCCCTTCTCCTTCTGCTCTGGTGGATTCTGTGAAACTAGATGTTACTTGATTAAACAATTAAAAATTGAGACATAAGGACACAGCACAGCACAGGTACATGCTGTGTGTTCTCATCTTAGAAACAATGCAATAGCTGTACAATGGTAGTTCCAGATTAATGCTTGACTTGCAAAGAAAGTTTGAAGAAATTATTAGAAAATGAATTAGAGCCAACATTGGGACCCCCAAGAAAGGAAAAAAAAACTATTGAAGTTATGAAATAAGCTTTGCACAACATTTAAGAATGGGTCCTGGATAAGCAAATATAGAACACACAAAATCTTATACAAGTAAACTAACTCAGAACACGGGGACTCTTAGGAGACTCATTGTGTGCAATGTGCAGAAGCAGAAAGCCAGCAGAAATACTGAGTTAAGGGTTAACTTGACTCTTTGTGGCCACTGCCTGGCAGCTTTGCCCATGTCATTTATCATTAGAGCTTCCCAGGAAATTGCAAGTAGCTGGCCTCGGAGCTCTGAGCTCTGAAGTATAAGTCAAAAGTTAAAGTTTAAATAACAAGTTTGCAATTATTATTATTATTTGGCTACCGGCCTGAGAATGGGGAAGTTTGAAACTTTGGGAAATAATTGTAATTCTTGATTCTTTGTGGGATGTGGTTATGCTTTTGAATTTGACTTGGCAATGATTATACAATGTCTTTTTTTTTCTACCACTTTTGGAGTAACAATAAAAGTCTGGGGCAAGAAAAAGGCGAGAGAGCCTGAGAAGAGCCATGAGTGAGTGAAGAGAAAATGAGAGGTGTGTATGGAGAGTGTGTGTGTGTGTGTGTGTGTGTGTGTGTGTGTGTGTGTGTGAAAGGAGAGTGCATGTGGTATGTGTGTGAGATGTGTGTGAAGAGTGTGTGTGAGAGTGAAAGGGGTATACACAGAGGTATGCATGAGTGTGAGAGTTTGAGAAAAGAAAAGCGCACAGGAGAAAAACAGTGCACAAGGGAATGTAGTGTGTGCATCATCAAGATGCAAGTGAACAAGCGAGAGAGAAAGAGAGCAGAGAATGAGAGAGAAGAGAGAGAAACTTTAAGCCTTGAAAAATTGCCTGTCAGTTTGTACCCAAAAAGTAGTCCGTGTAAATTTATTATATGCCTTCCAGATATCCCTGCTTCCAGTTGAGAACTCTGATCCTGTGTCGAGGCTGGACCCTGACAGAGGATGGGGAGATTTGAAGAGACACCTGCTCAACACACATCATGGGGTACTAACAGACTAAAGACACAGTTCTACCAGGTTCAGTTTGCTGAACTCATATTTTATTGAGGCTAGATACAGGAGTAACTGTGACTCAAAAACAGCTGAATTACCAAAAGTCCCATCTCAACATGGAGCTTACTCAGTAAAGCTGCATCCTATAGACCCATCTCCAATTGTTCCTCCGAGTATTAAGTCATATATATATGACTTAATAGTCCAACAATGGGTGAATACTAATGGAATGTTCAACTAGTCCAACAATGGGTGAATACTAATGGAATGTTCAAGAATCCAGTATTTGTTTAGTCCAAAAGGCTGGATGTCTGAGATAGTCTTCAGTTATGCTAAAATCCCAAAGAAGTAGGCTCTAATAACAGTGAATTAATGGACTTGCCAGCAAGAACAAAAACAAGCAGGCAAAGAAAGAAAATTTCCTTCTTCTATGTCCTTTATATAGGCTGCCAGCAGAAGGGGTGTACCAGATTAAAGGTATATCTTCCCACTTCAAAGATCCAGATTAAAAGCGGGTCTTCCCACTTTAAATTATTTAATTAAAAAAAATCTCTCACAGGTAAACCCAGACATTCAGGTTTTAGAACATTCCAGATGTAGTCAAGTTGACAACCAAGAATAACAATCACAGGACACCAAGGCAGAACTTCAAACAGCTAGTCATATCCTGTCCATAGTCAAGAGCGTATATCTTCACAGAGAAATGAACATATACATATTCACTTGCTTTGTTTCTTGTGCTCACAAGCATATGTTTGCATAGAGAAGTGAGCACGTGCATACTCACTGGCTTTATTGTTTGTGCTCATTTCAGTGTCCCTGCTTTTATATAGTTCTTAACGCACTACTAAGGAAATGACGCCACCAACAGTGGGCTAGGTTTATCTACATGAATTAACATAATTGTGGTAATCTTCCACAGACATGCCAACCCAATCCAGACCATCCCTCATGGAGACTTCCTTTCTAGTGAATCTAGGTTGGGATAAGTTGATAGTTAAAGCTAGCCATTTAGCAGGATTTGTTTATTCTTTGTTTTTTATCATCTCTTTGCTACATCAACTCTAGCTTTTTACTATTTACCTTAAGGGTCTACTTTTACATCTAATCAGACATATATTCCTAAGCTTAATTCAAATGATAAGATATTGATTCAACATAGGAATGGCACACACACAAACTGTTTCCAATGACCACTCCAAAATTCTAAAAACTATACCATGGACACAGAAACACAGCCTGGGCCATCATGTCTGGAGAAGAACTACATCTATTTTCTGACTCAGATTTAGCCTTTTATCAGACATTCACTGAAATAGAAGCCTCATAAGTATGTGCTGGCTAATGTATGCCCAAAGGTTGCAAGAATTTGAAGATGGATGATTACAATGGGGATTTCAAAGGGGAACAAAGAAAAAGTAGTGATCAAAGGTCCATACTGACACCACTCACTTTCCTGGTTTTCTGGTTTGCAAACAGCGACTCACAAGACTACTTAGCCTCCGTAATCACATGAGACCGTTCCCACACTAAATCTCTCATGCATCTATTGCTTGGACATAAGCTCCCCAGAGGTGTGACAGTGCCAAGAAGACATGTGACCTTTCAAAGATGGGACCATGAAAAGGCATTAGGGGCATGCCCTTCTAAGGGACTGATGCAGTCCCAGTAATTGCTCTCCGGCTTTCTATCCAGCTATCTGGGCCCTTGTCCTCATACTGACTCACACGATTGTAGTGCCGTCTTCCACGAGGTCTTCAACAGAACTACGCCAATGCATCGTGGCAAGCTCTTGATTTCCTATTACTGTTAACTAAGTAATTTCTTTATCAGGCACTCAGCCTTGTTGGAGCAGATGCTTACCTTGTCTGAACTCCCTTATCACTCCCCACGGCAAATGGTTGCATCCCCTAGACACGTTCTTAGGATGAAACCGCTCCTTAGAATTCCTATGGAGACAGAAGATTCCTGAAGCCCCTGAGTGAGGTTGTGATTGCTCAGCTTAGGATGTGAGGCGGTAGTGTCACAGAGATGTGAGGTGTCAGAGCTGGGAGATATGGGGGGATAGTGTCACAGAGACTTGCTGTGTCAGAGTTGGGAGATGGGGGGGGCTGCTCAGAGGAGAAGGGAAGGGGAGTCGGGGAAGGACTGTTGGAGTGGGTGACCAGGCTGGGAACAGTGGGTGAGATGTAAAGTGAATAAAGATAGAAGATAGATAGATAGATAGATAGATAGATAGATAGATAGATAGATAGATAAAATAATTTGCTAGTATAAGGAAGAATATATCTGTTAGTGTCCCTTTACATTTCATACCATTAAAAATGTTTTTAATATTTAAAAAGAAAAGATATGCAGGCCAGGTAAACAAGACTAAACAAGTTGAACATGAATATATATGCAAATGTGGAAGAGATTAAATTTGAGGGAGATCCAGCCCTATACAAACAACTATAGCAAAGTAAGGAATGCTGAGAAATTGAGAATGGATTCATTCTTTACCCCCAGGAGTAGCCTCCTGGATGGTTGTTCAATACCAGGTAGTTAGCAGATTGTGTTTTCATATCCATGTACATGCACATAACAATAACTAATTTAAAAGAATTTGAGAGAGAGTGGAAGGAGTTGGAAGAAAGAAGAGACATAGAAAGAAATGTTTTAATTATATTTTAATTTTTAAAAAATCCTTAAAATGAAAAGAAAAGAAAGATGTGCAGGCAGAAATACGACTCCCATGACTGAAATGTGATTTTTTTTCAACTATCCAAAGTACAGAATATGGTAGGAACTTGCAACTCCCATACTCTCCCAGAGTCCACATGAATTCATTCACACTCCTATCCAATCAGCAACTAGAATGTGGCTGATAATAGGCACTGGAGATCCAAAGACAGAGGATATGAAACCCACTTACCCTACAGACTTGCACTAGTCAGGGTTCTTCAGAAAATCAGAGGCCATGTTGGTTTGAATGTGTGTTTGTAAGTACAGGAACAAATGCTTTTTTTTTTCTCCAAAGAACAATCTTACACAATCATGGGAAATCCAAAAACTTCAGCACAACTCAACAGGGTAGAGGACCAGGAAAGAGTTGATGTGTCGCATTTTATTCCAAAGGCCGTCAGGAAGGAGAATGTCTTGTTCAATAGGGAACTTCATCTTCTTTCATAAGCCCTTCAACTGGTTAGGAAAGGCCCACTTTTGTTGCCCCACGTGGGTCATGAGAGCAGGAGAGTGGGCTTTGTCCCTTGCTGGCTGCATAGATGGACCAGTGGGGACAGGACAGGAGACTTCAACCAAGTGGTACAAGTGCAATAGAGTTGGTTGGCTAACCAGATCAATCTAGCTCTCAGGCCCAGATCCAGGCTACCTCAGCATCTTCCCAACAATCAAGTGCTGGAGTGCATAAAAGAACCAGTTCTACAGATTTAAAACTATAGGGTCTCCACAACCTAGGGCAGCAACAGAATATCCAAGTGGTTATCTGAGGTTAACCAAGAGATTATCTGAGAGGTCCCAGTATTGGTTATGTAGCCGAAGCCAAAGGCCTTCAACTATACCAATGAGCTATTGCAATGAGCATCTGCAATACATGTGAACAAAAAGGTATCTGTACTCTGTGATACACTACAACTTCTACCTGAGATTTATTTTTCTATTTTGGAGGAATGTAGCAAGGGTAAAGGGCAGGTAAGAAGGGATGCATATACACATACACATACACATACGCATACGCATACGCATACACATAAACATACACATATACATACACATACATATACATATATGTTGCAGTAAATCTTCAACCCAAATAACCCCGTGCAAAGAAAACACAACTTAATTAATATGAATACAAGCTGCGCCTAGATTGGGCAGATCTACCACTCACTACTGTGTTCCCCAGCTGTGGGATTCCTTAGAACTTGCTGTTTCTCCAGGCCACGTGCTTCTGCTCCATTCTCCTTCCACCTCCTCCATCATTCTCCTTTCTCCCCTCTCCTCCTTCTCCCCCAAACTTTTCAGCTCCACCTTTGCTTTCACTGCCCAATCACTGGCTCTAACCTTTGTTTTACAAGTTAACATTGGGAAAAGGTTCACAAGAAGTCCCCTGAGTATGAGATTCACTCCACGTCATAGGCAGCCCCTCTTGGGATAGCAGAATTACTATCAAAATACAAACAACACCAGGACACTATAGATAGATAGATATAGATAGATAGATAGATAGATAGATAGATAGATAGATAGATAGATAGATAGATGTATTCATGTATATATACCAATGAAACCAGCTGTCTTAGTTAGGGTTTCACTGCTGTGAACAGACACCATGACCAAGGCAACTCTTATAAGGACAACACTTATTTGAACACTTACAGGGTCAGAGGTTCAGTCCAGTATCATCAAGGCAGGTGCATGGCAGCATCCAGACAGGCATGGGGCAGGAGTTGCAGAAAGGTCTGCATCTTCATCTGAAGACTGACCTCTAGGCAGCTAGGATGAGGGTCTTAAAGCCCACGCCCACAGTGACAAACCTATCCCAACAAGACCACACCTCCAAATAGTGCCACTCCCTGGGCTAAGCATCTACAAGCCATAACACCAGCTATTTCATATGTCAACCAGAACATGATTAATTTAGAAATCTATTTACTGTGCCATACCACTTCACTGCAAAATCTGTTCAACCAAGAAGTTTCCAGAAAAGGAAGATACATGTGCAAGTACAAACTTGTGAACCTTTTGGTCTCTTTTAGGAAATGCCTGCTAAAAAGCAACTATAGGCATTAAGGAAAGAGAGGAGAAGAAAGAAAGGAGAGACAGGTAGAAAGGAAGGGAGATTGGCCTTGCCTTCTCGTTTCCCTTCGCCCTAACCTCAACCATTTGCCAAAAGGAAGCCCCAGCTCCCACCCACCAGAATCCTAAGGCCGAGTAGTACCTGTTTCTATGGAAATAGGTACCCAGGGACAGAAGCTGGTTTCCACAGTCCACTGAGCCAGACTTACTCCCATAACTCATAACTCCAGCCCATAGGAATCAATCTACCCAAAGCCAGCCTTCTGGTGCAATGCCTGAGCACTTCCCTGTGGTGTTCATCCCATCCTGGGATCACAGTGAGGCTCCTGAGCACTTCTCCTCCCTCTCCATCCCACCCTGGGAGCACAGTGAGCCTCCTGAGCACTTTCTCTAGGTCTCCATCATCCCACCTGAGGAGCACAATGAGTGGGTTTTGAGCCACCCCTTTCTTCTCTGACACTGCCTCAGAGGGCAATGAGGAGGCTTACTGATCCTACTGACAGGACAGGAAGGATCCTCTCCCCTTCCCCTCCTTTTCCTTAACTCACTTATTTTAGAAACTAAAGTTTCAGAGTTCTCTCTCTCTTCTGCTCTCCCTCTCTCCTGCCCTCCCTCCATGCCTAACCTCTTCTCTCTTTCTCTCTCTCTCTCTCTCTCTCTCTCTCTCTCTCTCTCTCTCTCTCTCAAGGCAGGAGCCTAACTTGCATGGGTCACTCCAAACTGCAAAGCTGCCCACTGCCATAACCCCTGAGGAACTCATTTTTCATCTGAGCAAAGCCAGTTACCTAAAAATCTTGGTCCCCTCCACACTCTGGTGGGGTTAAGACAGACAGCGTGACACGTGCTTGTGAAGTTGTCTTCTTTGAGGGCTAGTTCTTGATTATCTTGACAGTGTGCATGCAAAAAGATGTCCTCCTTGGTTATACATTAGAATCACTCCCCATCTTTGCTCACTTGATAGACTGTCTACAATGTGAACCACATGCCAGCTTCATACTTTCTCCTTGTGCCTATAGGAGGGCATCTATCTATCTGATTTCCTTATAGTCAGATGCTGCCAGTTTCCATACCCAGCATCCTTTGTTCAGTGTTTTCTCACATACATAATGTTTTCAGTTGGTTTCAACCATCCCTGTTTTCCCAAATCCAAGAGCAAGGCAAATATTTTTAGTTGATTAAAACAAAATAATAGTGTACCAATTCAATTCATGGTAAGAAAATGCAAAATGTTTGCAAACTATCCTAAATTAAGTATACTGCTAAACAAAAGGAAAAAAAGAATAACATTCTTCCTTTTCTCTGTAATGGGTGACAGTTGGTGTCTAGAACAAGGGCCGGTAGAATACTCAGCCCCACATGAATCATCATAGCACACACTCCAAGGCTCGGAGAACACTTGATGGAAGACAGAAGATGGGGAATGTCCTGCAGGTGCCTTCTGGGTGAGACATAACCATTACTCTCATGAACTCCATATAGCTGTGGTTACCCACGCAAGACTTACACAAGACTGGCTCTGTCTGTTGGTATTTCTTCTGTCTGTCGGTATTTCTTCATGGAGGAGGGAAGAGCTCGTGACACCTGCTCCTTCCTGGTAGATGACTGACAGATAAGGGTGGAGGGAGGAGACGCTATTTCTTCAGTGATATAGCCCTGCATAGCTTCCCACCAAGCTCATATAGGAAACTCTGACAAAACTCAGTGGGTCACACACAGAAGAAGATATTTGAGTAAGAGGGGAACTTCTTGGGGAAAAGGAAGGAAGGTAATGAGACATGAGAATGACTAAGATGCATTATAGACAATAATAACATTTTCACTGTATTATTGTCGAAAAATAAACATATTTTTAGAGTCTTGAAAAGACAGAGGAAACTATTCTTTGTGGGTAGCAGGGAAAGCCACAAGAGGAAGGAGAACAGAGCTAAGTGAGAATTCTGCAAAGCAGGATCAAAGTAATCTGTGGAAAGTACCAAAAACCATCGAGAGAGATCAGATTGTCATTTCTGTTTTTCTAGAAGTATGAGAAAACACTAAAACACATAGCCTGTGTATGCACTGTGAGTGGCAACGACAAACATTCCGACAGGAACATCTCTCCCTGGAACATGTTAACTGGGAGCTTTGCAGATCAGCTCCTTGTGAGAATTTTCTCCTTGGCAATGGCGAGGGAATACTCAGCCATGTCTTTATAGGATTCCAAAGACAAACCAAAGTTCCATTCTACTAAAGTTCCTCCAAGAGACCAGTGAGTTTCCTGGCCTTATTTACAGAGTACGGGTGCAGTGATACTGATAGGATCAATGAGTGACCCCCCACCCCCACCCCTGAAAAGCAAATGTACTGTAAAAGCCTTTATCCCAATAGATAAAGCCCCCCTCCTCTAATCATCCCCAGCCTACATACAGTAGCCCCTCCCCAAGACGGAGGCCACAATCATTTGGGATACTGATGTAGAGAGTTGGTTGAAAACAGTGGTTGGATGTGCACTGAGGATCCATTGACCTTCACCTTGCCCTTGTTCTATGAGGGGAGGTTAACAGTGAGCAAGGCCAGTGTCTTAGCTTATTCAAACCACCACACCCAGCTAAGATGACCTTTTGCAAGCAGATACATCTAAACTTTTAAACATGGCCTCTGTTGGAGTCAGAAGATGGTCATGTACAACACAACTATCGTTCCTATGCCACTCATAGACTGGGCTTGACCATGTAACAAATGTCACAGGTTTTGGCAGGTACGAATCTCACTCATTTAAGAAATGAAGCTGTATGTTTTTTTTAAGTGTAGAACACAAATCTGAAGAATATATTATTGCATTGTGATGTAAGTTACTATCATGTTTTCTCTAAAACTAAAGGGTCAATAAGACAAAGGTAATTTATGTGCACTCATGGTAACTAAAGTTATTAAAATAAATGTAATTAGATGACAGCCAGTGAACTGGAGACTCCTGAGAAGGCTTGTGACCTGAAGGCCTTTTAAATATTCTTTGGAATGTAAATATGTACTTTGTGAGGTATGAGTATAAAATGAAAGCAGTGCTAGTCATGGCAATCTAGCTGACTCTGAGAACTTTTGACCAGGACAGGCCTCACAAGCTTATATACGTTGTCAGAATCAAAATAGAGTCTCTTTTGTAGCTGCCTAATGTAAATAGACATCTAACGCCAGTACTGGATTTTATGCATCTATGCCTGATGACAATAATTTACAGAAGACAGCCAGAACCAAGTCTATACAAAAGCCACTATGGCCTCACACACAAGCATTCTCAAAAAGATGTCTCATTCACAATCGTCCTTTAGACTGGACTGATGTCACCCAAATTACCAATCTTTAAAGCCAAGGAGAGACTCAAAATATCACAGGTACTATATACCCCATTTTACCTTGGAAATATTCACTGTGCTTCAGTCTCCTTGAATATGCAGTTAATATTATAACCCATGTTCCCATTGCCATCATCTGCCATTCCCAGAAAAGTGCGTTTGGGGAGAATCTTTCTGATTGTTATTCAAATTGAAGCTGCGTTTCAAGACTAAGGGTGGTTATGGCAGAATAGAGGGCTGGGAAGACAGAGATATACTACCACAATCAGTCAAGAGTCCATCTCAACACCAGTGATCAGGGTAACATAGGATATAGCACACGGAAGAATAACAAAATCATGTGACATGAGTTATGCCCACGGCATCAAGAGAGAGGTACTGAGGGGGCACAAGAGGCTGATCATAGGAGAAAACTTTGATTTCTGAAGTCATTTTCTCAAAGATATTAAGTTGCAGTATCAAAAACTAGAAAAACATAAAACAAAATGTTAACATGACTGTCGGTTTCAGTTTAGATCCCAGGGGCTCCTAAAAGACCCATGGGCTAAAAGCTTAGTCCTCAGGGCAACATTGATAAATGGGAGTAGAGTTTTGTAAAGTAGGACCTAGAGGGACAGCTTCAGATCACTGAGGGTATGTCCTTGAGGGGGGCCTGAGACTCCACTCCCTGGAGCTCTTTGTTCACCGACTCATCCTTTAGCCACTCACATGAAGGTGCTTTGGCTCCATCAAACACTCCCTATGCAATGTTGCTTCCTGACTCAGAGAAACAGGGTGAGCAAATCAGGACATCAACTAGAGATCACAACAGAACCTTTTTCTCTTCATAAGGTGATGAGCGCATGGATTCTGATACAGTGAGGGATCGTTGGCATCACCAAAGCAGGAAATTCATTTAAAGAACTAAATAGCAGAATGGACACAGTAAAGTGATTAGACCATGAAGCCATCCAATCCTATCAGCATACTGAACGGACTCCACTGTGGAGTTGTGGAGGATGAGCACCCACCCAGCCATACAATCTAGCAGAAAGAAAGAAATGAGGACCTAAATCTACAAATAGTACAAGAAATTTCCTTGAAACTTAATGAAGAAATTTTTGGTGAAGGGAAAGGACTTGACTTTTAAATAAAGTCGGAGATGTGGTGTGGCAATGAGAAAAGGATGAACCCTGACCTTCCTTTGAGGATCCCCACCAATATTCCGCATGAGCTACACTACCATTGTAAGTTTACATACAGCTCAAATGATCATAACACTCCTTACTTCTATTCTGCCTGCTACCAGTACACAAAGCATTCCTGCATAGACTATTTAGAGGGTAAATTTGTTTAAATAGGCAAAAGTCCACGTTATTCTGTTTTTATCAAGTATCCAGTATTAAGCGGTATAGTCAGCTGCAGATAATCCTTTAGCCATTGAGAGTTAACTAGGACTCAGTCTGCAGATATTATCATCCCTGAACAGTCAATAGTTAACTAGGACTCAGCCTGAAGATAATCCCTCAACCATCCATAGTTAACTAGGAATCAACACCACACTATCGCATGCCCCTGAGAGAACTATCCACAGCACCTTTCTTTAAGGTAGAATAATAATTCTGGTGGATTATCAGAAGTCTGAGTATCCACAAAACACTGCGCTGAGCTGACTGCACTCAGATGATTTTATAGCCAGACATTCTTTCACTGGTCCCTATTCTTCACTTTGTAGTCTGGGGACTCAGTTATTTTCTGCAAAGGTGTAAAATTCCACCCAAATTTTAATGAATTGGTAAAAATGCAGAAGGGACACATACACATGCAAAGCAAACACGGACTCGTGACTTCTAACAATGCAAAACCTAATTCAAAGTAAATTCATGCTTTTAACTAAATTTATTTTCCTGCATATGTGCTCACACACACACACACACACACACACACACACATACACATATACACATACATATGACTCATTTGTACTGGAAATGAAGAACACTACACTTTATTCATGCTATTGTGACTGACATAAAAATATCTTCTCTGCAGTGATTCAGCATCTTTATTTTTATTGTCTTCATTAAAATATGGTTCCATTTTCAGAGCCAGAACAATGACAGGAAGAGGGAGAGAGCTAGGGAGCAGGTTGTGATCATTGTCGTCTTAGGGAAAGCCAACAAGAATCCCTGTACTTTTGCCATTTTCAAAAGTGCTTTCACAGAGACTGTGCCCCAAGTGAACAAACCTAGGCGTAAGAGCGGTTCCTGCCGCTCAGCTTCTACTAAGACACCAGCTGCTTGCTGCGAACTGAAACCAGGGTCACACAGAGGTTGATTCATCAGGTTTTGCTCAATAGCATCACAGGAAAGAAGGGCGGTGTCAGAGAAAGGAAACCGAAAAGCAAGCACCCCGCCCCAGGTCAGCAATTCTAACTGCTAAAAAATTAAACACATGACTTTTTCAACTGATGGACTGAGTGCAGCCTAACACCCACCCCAGCATGAGTAGCTCTTACCCAGTCAGTAACGGGCACTCTAGGACAGACAGCAGCTCTTCCTCCACATTGCCCTTAAGCTGACTAGAAGGGATTTGGGGTAGGGGTGGGATAGAGAATCTCTGCCCTCCCTGGGTCTCAGTCCTGCCAGTGTTTGGGTCAGAGCTTCAGTACTGGCTCTGTGTTCTCTAGCCTTCAGATTCAACCTGGCCGCACCCAAGAGATCCCCTGGGTCTCCGATTTATCAACTGTTTCTCCCAGGGCCTGGCAGCCTCCACAGTGTTGTGCACCAACCACTGTAATGAGTAAATAACACACCCCTCCCCCTAACTCTCTCTTCTTTCCTCTCCCTCCCCCTACATACACTCACATTCTCCGCCCCCCCATCTCTCATACACACACACACACACACACACACACACACACACACACACACGCATATATGCATACATATATCCAGTTCTGTTCCTCTGGAGAACTCTAACACACTCTGAAATAAAGCTTCCAAGGGTCAGGA
>LR752344.1:37060-91921 GCA_902729485.2 Mus minutoides | reverse complement strand
AGATAGAACACCCAGGAAAGAGATCAGGAGTCATAGATGCAAGCATCACCAACAGAGTATAAGAGATAGAAGAATGGATCTCAGGTGCAGAAGATACCATAGAAAATATTGACACAACAGTCAAAGAAAATGAAAAATGAAAAAAGCTCCAAAAACTACACATCCAGGAAATCCAGGATGCAATGAGAAGCCAAAATCTAAGAATAATAGGTATAGAAGAGAGCAAAGATTCCCAACTTAAAGGCCCAGTATCTTCAACCAAGTTATAGAAGAAAACTTCCCTAACCTAAAGAAAGATGTGCCCATGAACATAAAAGAAGCCTATAGAATTTCAAATAGACATTCCTCCCATCATATAATAATCAAAACACCTACCATCATATTATAATCAAAACAAATGCAATAAACAAAAAAGAATATTAAAAGCAGTAAGGGGAAAGGGTCAAGTAACATATAAAATCAGACCTATCAGAATTATACCAGTCATCTCACCAAAGACTATGAAAGCTAGAAGATCCTGCACAGATGCCATACCGACCCTAAGAGAACACAAATGCCAGCCCAGGTTATCATACCCAGCAAAACTCTCAATTAACGTAGATAGAGAAACCAAGATATTCCATGACAAAACCAAATTTATACAATATCTTTCCACAAATCCAGCCCTACAAAGGATAATAGATGGAAAACCCCAACATAAAGGAGGGAAACTACACCCTAGAAAAAGCAAGAAAATAAACTTCTTTCAACAAACCCAAAAGAAGATAGCCACAAAAACATAATTCCACCTCTAACAACAGAAATAAGAGGAAGCAACAATAATTTTTCCTTAATATCTCTTAACATCAATGGACTCAATCCCCCAATAAAAAGACATAGACTAACAGACTGGATACATAAACAGGACCCAGCATTTTTTTGCATACAAGAACTACACTTCAGTGACAAAGACAGATACTACCTCAGTTTAAAGGGTTAGAAAACAATTTTCCAAGCAAATGTTCCCAAGAAACAAGCTGGAGTAGTCATTATAATATTGAATAAAATCGACTTTCAACCAAAAGTTATTTAAAAAGATAATAAAGGACACTTCATACTTACAAGAAGATTGAAGTAATCCCATGCATACTCTCAGATCACCACAGACTAAGGCTGGTCTCCACTAACAACAAAAACAATGGAAAGCCCACATACACATGGAAACTGAACAATGCTCTACTCAATGGTAACTTGGTAAAGGAAAATAAAGTAAGAAATTTATGACATTTTCGAATTTAATGAAAATGAAGGCACATCATATCAAAACTTATGGGACACAATGAAAGCAGTGCTAAGAGGAAAACTCATAGCTCTAAGTGCCTATAAAACTGCAGAAAGCATACACTAGCAGCTTGACAGCTCATCTGAAAGCTCTAGAACAAAAAGAAGCAAGCACACTCAAGAGGTATAGATAGTTGGAAATAATCAAACACATGGCTGAAATCAAGCAAGTAGAAACAAAAAGAACTATACAACGAATCAACAAAATGAGGAGCTGTTTCTTTGAGAAAATAAGTTAGATAAACCCTAAACCAGACTAACTAGAAGGAACAGAGAATATATCCAAATTAATAAAATCAGAAATGAAAAGGGAGACATAAAAATAGAAACTAAAGAAATTAAGAAAAAAATCATCAGATCCTACTACAACAAAATTGGGAAATCTGGATGAAATGAACGATTTTCTAGACTGATACCAGGTACCAAGGTTAAATCAAGATCAGATAAATCATCTAAACAGTTCCATAACCCTAAAGAAATGGAAGAAGTCATTAAGTCTCCTAACCAAAAAAAATCCCAGGACCAGATGGAATTAGTGGAGAATTCTATTAGAACCTCAAAGAAGACCTAATACCAATACTCTTCAAACTATTCCACAGAATAGAAACAGAAGGAACACTACCCAATTCGTTCTATGAACTAAACCAAAGACCAAACAAAGAAAGAAATCTTCAGACATATTTTCCTTATAAAAAATATACAATAAAATTCTCTCAAACTGAATTCAAGAACACATCAAAATGATCATTCACCACGATTAAGTAGGCTTCATCCCAGGTATGCAGGCATGGTTCACTATACAGAAATCTATCAATGTAATCCACTACATAAAAAAAACTCAAAGAAAAAAAATCACATGATCCTTTCATTAGATGCTGAAAAAAAATTTGAGAAAATTCAACATCTCTTTATATGACAAGTCTTGGAAAGATCAAAAATTGAAGGCTCATACATAAACACATTAAAAGCAATATATAGCAAAATAGTCAGTAGACAACATTCAACTAAATAGAGAGAATCTTGAAGCAATCCCACCAAAATCAGGAACTAGATAAGGCTTCCCACTCTCTCCCTATATATTAAATATAGTACTTGAAGTTCTAGCTAGAGCAATTTGGCAACAAAAGGATGTCAAATACAAATTGGATAGAAAGAAGTGAAAATTTCACTATTTGCAGATATGATAGTATAATTAAGTGTCCCCAAAAACTCCACCAGAGAAGTTCTACAGCTGCTAAACAACTTTAGCAAAGTGGATGGATATAAAATTAACTCAAACAAATCAGTAGCCTTCCTCTACTCAAATGATAAACAGGCTGAGAAAGAAATCCTTCACAATAGTCACAAATAATATAAAATACCTAAGTGTGACTCTAAAAAAGAAACTGAAAGATCTGTATAACAAGTACTTTACATCTTTAAAAAAAGAAATTGAAGATCTCAGAAGATGGAAAGATCTCCCATGCTCATGGATTGGCAGGATTAATGTAGTAAAAATGGCCGTCTTGCCAAAGGCAATCTATAGGTTCAATGCAATCCCCATTAAATCCTAACTCAATTCTTCACAAAGTAAGAAAGAGCAATTTTAAAATTCATTTAGAATAACAAAAACCCAGGATAGTGAAAACTATTCTCAACAATAAAAGATCTTCTGGGGAAATCACCATCCTGGAACTGAAGCTTTACTACAGAGCAATTGTGATAAGATAAAACAAACAAACAAAAAACAAAACAAAACACCTTTATGGTATTGGTACAGGGACATGCAAGAAGATCAATGGAACATAATTGAAGACGCAGTAATGTACCTAAACATGTATGGTCACTTGATCTTTGACAAAGGAGCTAAAACCATTTCCACTAAACCAGTGGAAAAAAGTGCAGCATTTTCAACAAATGGTGCTGGCTCAACTGGAGGTAGCATGTAGAAGAATACAAATTGACCCAATATTATTTCCTTGTACAACGATCAAGTCCAAGTAGATCAAGGACCTCCACATAAAACCAGATACTGTGAAACTTATAGAAGAAAAAGTGGGGAAGAGCCTCGAACACATGAGCACAGGGGAAAATTACTTGAACAGTTCACCAGTGGCTTATGCCTAAGATCAAGAATTGACAAATGGGACCTCAGAAAATTGCAAAGCTTTTGTAAGGCATAGGACATTGTCAATAGGACAAAAGAGCAACCAGTAGGTTGGGGAAAGATCTTTACCAATCCTACATCTGATAGAGGTTTAATATCAAATATATAAAAAGACCTCTTTATGTGGTTTAGGTATCAGAGTAATTGTGGCTTCATAGAATGAATTGGGTAGTGTGCCTTCAGATTCTATTTTGTTGAATACTTTGAGAAGAACTGGAACTAGGTCTTCTTTGAAGGTCTGATAGAACTCTGCACTAAACCCATCTGGTCCTGGGCTTTTTTTGGTTGGGAGACTATTAATGACTGCTTCTATTTNTTTGTTTCCACATGGTTGATTTCACCCCTGAGTTTGATTATTTCCTGCCGTCTACTCCTCTTAGGTGACTTTGCTTCCATTTGTTCTAGAGCTTGCAAATGTGCTGCCAAGCTACTGGTGTAAGCTCTCTCCATTTTTTTTTATAGGAACTCAGAGCTATGAATTTACCTCTCAGGAATGCTTTCATTGTGTCCCATAAGTTTGGGTATGTTGTGGCTTCATTTTCATTAAACTCTAGAAAGTCTTTAATTTCTTTCTTTAAAGTTAGACTCCAGAGAATCAAATAACCCTGTTCAAAATGGGGTACAGAGCTAAACAAAGAATTCTCAACTGAGGAATACTGAATGGCTTGGAAGCACCTAAAGAAATGTTCAATATCCTTAGTCATCAGGGAAATGCAAATCAAAACAACACTGAGATTCCACCTCACACCAGACAGAATGGCTAAAGTCAAAAACTCAGGTAGCAGCAGATGCTGGCAAGAAGGTGGTGAAAGAGGAACACTCTTCCATTGCTGGTGGGATTCCATGCTGGAACAACCATTCTGGAAATCCGTTTGGCAGATCCTCAGAAATTGGACATAGTACTACTGGAAGATCCAGCAATACCACTTCTGGACAGATTCCAAAAATATTCTCCAACATGTAATAAGGACATATGTTTCACTATGTTCTTAAAAGCCTTATTTATTATAGCCAGAAGCTGGAAAGAACCTAGATGTCCTTCAACAGTGGAATGGACACAGAAAATATGGTACATTTACACAATGGATTACTACTCAGCTATTAAAAACAAGGAATTAATGAAATTTTCAATCAAATGGTTGGAACTTGAAAATATCATCCTGAGTGAGGTAATCCAAACACAAAAGAACAACATGGTATACACTCAATGATAACTGGATATTAGCCCAAAGGCTCACTGTGCCCAAGATACAATTCACAGACCACATGAGGCCCAAGAAGTGGGAAGACCAAAGTGTGGATGCTTAGGTCCTTCTTAGAAAGGGGAACAAAATACTCATTTGAGCAAATAAGGAGACAATATGTAGAGCAGAGATTGAAGAAAAGGCCATTCAAAGAGTGTTCCTCTTGGGGATCCATCCCATATACAAACACCAGACCCACACACTATTGTGAATGCCAAAAGTGCTTGCTGAAAGGAGCCTGCCTTCTGAGAGGATCTGCTAGAGCCTGACAAATACAGGGGTGAATACATGCAGTCAACCATTAGACAGAGCACAGGGACCCCAATGGAGGTTTTAGAGAAACGAGTGAAGGAGCTGAAGGGGTTTGCAACCCCATAGAAAGAGCAAGGTCAACAAACCAGACCCCCCAGAGCTCCCAGGAACTAAGCCACCAACCAAGGAGTGCACATGGAAGGACCCATGGCTCCACCGCATATGTAGGTAGCAGAGGATGGCCTTGTCAGACATCAGTGGGAGGAGAGGCCCTTGGTCCTGTGATGGCTGGATGGATGACCCAGTGTAGAGCAATTCAAGGGTGGGGAGGCAGGAGTAGGTAGATGGGTGGGAGAACACCCTATAGAAGCTGGAGGAGTGGGGATGGGATAGAAGTTTTTAAGGGGGAGGCACAGGTAAAGGAGCTAACATTTGAAATGCAAATAAAGAAAATATCCAATAAAAATTAAATAAAAATAATTTAATTTAAATTCAAATATTTTATTAATAGCCATGTACATGGAGTATAAATATATTTTAAGGTTTTACTTGGTACACACACAAACAGATACACATATATGTAAATTCACTTTCAAAGAAAGAAATATGAAAAGATTTACAATTTAGAGGGTAATTAATAAAGTCAAATTATAAAGAAAAGTAGTGTCTGCTACTTTTATAACTGTTGAGGTCCACCAGAAGTGATTATACATAAGAAAATTGGGTGGTCATGAAGACAGGACCTGGGGTCTGGCAAATTCTTGATGTTGTTATTATATGAGCATGATTGACTTAAGAAGTTTTAGGGAACTGTCTCCTGGGAAGAGCTTATTTTTGTACATGACTACTACCTCCTTGCAGTGCCAACTGTCTGTTGCTGAGATGAATAACCAAGTGTCGTTTCCAAGGAAGATGGCTTCCAAAAAGAGATCAAGAGGGCAGTTGGGGAATTGAGAGTAAAGTGGGAGATCTAGGATTGAAACATCAGGTATTAACCCCATCCCACTTCTTTGTACTTGGAAGACTGTCTCTAATTTGCAGTATTGGGTGGGGGAAAGGACTGCAAAGATTATCCATCACTGGAGTAGGCATTTGTGCTATTTGCAGTCTTTAGAGGGAAATGTTTTCAGTTAGCTGGGAGAAACACTTGCTCCTTCTGTTTCAGAGGTCATTATGAGTGAGGTAGGTGTGGGATCTATTCCTTTTGGCAACAGCATCATGGAGAGAAAGGGAGAGCCAGGATTATCTCACAAATAGAAAGGAACAGCAAGTTTTACAGCCACTGCTTTTTAAAACGATAGCAGTGAAGTCTGACCTGAATTGAGTAAGGCACTTGAGATGACTCTGCTGGTATTCTGAAACGTAATCTTAACCCTCTCACATAAGTAGTTCTCGAGACACTACACTACCAAGGAAAAGAGAACATAACACAAAGGATGCTATATCTGAGCAGAAAGCATGTAGAAGTAATGGAGGCTCCCCTCAACTCCATTTATGTGCCTTGGTGAGTACTATCAGTATTCAAAAGAAGAAGAGAACCTTTCCTCAGGTTTCAGATCTGGTCTTGGATGGTAGATTTCATTTTTAAGTCAGGCTGATACTTTAAGTATGGACTAAAACTGACTTTAACACAAAAGTATTCTTCAGGAATAAAGATTGAATAAAACATGTTTGTTCCTTGAGGTTAATATGCTGTTTTCCAGAATTTTAATAATGCATACAAAGCTTTAGAAACTTGGTATAATGGGTTCATGATGTCCTTAGGGTGGTAGGATGCTTGCCCAGCATATTTTTTGCCCTCCCTTCAACTCCCATCATCTCAGAAAATGGACATAGTAGTGCACAGGTGTAATTCTAGCACTACATAGGTAGATGCAGGAGAAAGAAAAGTACAAAGTCATCTTTAGCTTAAGTGAATTCTAGCCTAGCCTGAGCAACATAAGAACACCCTTCCCCCAAGACACACACACATATACACATGCACCACATAAGGCTGGTGAGATGATTCACTGTAACCTGGCAATCTGAGTTAGTTCCCTAGAACATAGTGGAAGAACCGACTACCACAAGGTTGTTCTCCAACTTTCACATGTTTGTGATGGCACATACACACCTCCCAAATAAATAGAAAATAATAAAAATAAATATAAATCAATACAGCACTTTGCTTAGCACTTAAATCTTTTACTGGCGATTTTATAGTGGCTCTTGTTAAATGGCAATTCTTACTGAGTTGTTTTTGACTGTGAGGACGTGTTATGTCAGAAATGGTACTTTAGTATTTGTAGATTGAAAAGATCTAAAAGCCAGGCACTGCTTCAATTCTGCCAAGTGAGAAACTGTGTGTACTCTCCCCATCACCTCATCTATAGACATGTTAAAAATAGTGATGTTTGTGCATGACATATTATTTATTTAGTCTCCCTAGACTGAATGTGAATGTGGATTTACAGACCCCTCACAATAAATTCTGCTACCCTCAGGGGTCCAAGACCTACTGCTTGAAATCCACGGAGCAGACAGGCTTATGATTGATGACAACGAGGAGGGCCTGGGGCACATCTGCTAGTCTTCCATGGCTTTCATCCTCCCAGCCCTCACACAGCCTCCTTGAAATGCCACACTCTGCTGTGTTTACTGGAAATGTTTTCTATATAAACTTCAACAAGTTAGTTATGACTCTCTACAGCAGAAACATTTTTCATAAAAAAATGAAGTGTACCTTGGATGGAGATTTATTCATCAAAGAAAAATGATTTTCGATTTCGGATCTACTAAGTCTTTAAATGTGCATAATAGTACTTTAAATGGGAGGTGAATATACACTTGTTTAATGTATGATTTTCTATACTTTTCTGATAAAATATTTATTAGTACATTAAGGCAAAAGATTCTCACATATAGAACCTGAAGACATATAACTTTGTGTTCTCATCACTATATATACATTATAGTTGCAATACAGCAACAAAGCCGACCAATAAAGACAGCAATGCTACATAATGCAAAGCCAAGTATCACTGTAAGTTCACTGTCTAGAGCCTTCTGAAATTTCTTTCTCTCCACTGATTTTGTCAAAGCTTATGAATCAAGATATAAGTGTGTATATCTATCCTATTGTGTTTCCTGTCTCACCCATTTTTATTGTCTTCTTTTTGGTTAATCCTAGGTAGAGTCCTCCCCCCCCCCCCCCCGCGAAATGCCTTGTTGTGGATTGTCCTAATATTGTTTGTATTTTGATGCTTGTTTTGTTTCCTCAAGCAGGATTGGCCCTGACAAGCAGCATCACATACTCAGACCATCTCATGTGAAACTTCTTCACATTTAACTGGTCAATAAAGGGTAGAGCCTGCGATTGGGCAGTGGAAAGAAAAGGTGGGACTTAGTGCTTGAGAGTGCATATGGGTAGAGGAGAAAAGAGGACAAGAGGGGAAGGATGGAAGACAAGGACAGAAGAGGAGGAAGAAGCCATGATGGACTAGAAACACATGAGCAGGAGAATCTGCAAGTAAGAAGGGGACTTATAGCTGGGAAATATGTTAGTATAGTGTTAGATCTGAGCAATCTAGGCATATAGCTTACAATTATAATAACTGGATTGTGTGTTTTTATATGTGTTTATTGGGGTTGGAAATTTCAACAACAGTGCCTTAGTTATCTTTTTTTAAGTTTTTCGTATATGAATCTGCACATATGTCTTTCCACTTTTTTGCACCAACAACTCCTTTCTTCCTTTCTTTTTATCATGGAACAACTTTCCTGTGAGTTTGTCCTCCTTTGCTTCCTGTGCACACTTTTGTCACAACCAGTTTCAATCAACACTGTTCTGATTTCCAGCCCCACTCTGTAACTGTCTTCTTCTACTTTGTGGGTTCTTTTTCCTTCCACCCTCCTCTAACCTCTTTCTACCCTTTAATCCCCCTAAACACTACATAAAAGAGAAAAAAGCTAGAAAAGAAAGGGAATATCACTGAATAAAGTCAGGAGTCAGAAAGGGAACAACATTATCATTAGACTATTTTTTGCTAACTAGGGGCATTGAGTTCCTTGGGACAAGATTGATCTTCACAATTAGGATATCTAACAACTTCTTCTTCTTCTTCTTCTTCTTCTTCTTCTTCTTCTTCTTCTTCTTCTTCTTCTTCTTCTTCTTCTTCTTCTTCTCCTCCTCCTCCTCCTCCTCCTTCTCCTCCTCCTTTCTTCTTTCTTCTTTCTTTCTTCTTCGTCTTCTTTCTTCTTTCTTCTTTCTTCTTCTTTCTTCTCTCTTCTTCTTCTTCTTCTCCTTCCTTCTTTTTCTTCCTTCTTTTTTCTTCTTTCTTCTTCTCCTTCTCCTTCTTCTCTTCCTCCTCCTCCTTCTCCTTCACCTCCTTCTCCTCCTTCTTTTTCTTCTTCCTCTTCTCCTCCTCCTCCCACTCCTCCTTCTTCCTCTTCTTGTTTCTTCTTTGTCACAACTACTTAACAAACTAGGACCAAAAGCAACCCATCAACAACCAATAACCCAACAACTGTCTCGGAGCTCTAGCTTTTATATACCCTTTCAAAAGTTTCCATAATTCCAAATATCAAGCAATTGCAGAAACTATTTGAAGTTGGGAAAATCACATCCTCAGTAGAGCATGAGACTAATCACAGTCAGTTGGGTGGACAATGTGAAACAGGCCTATATTCCATACCTGAGATTTTAAAAAAAAATCAATTTCTTATAATATTTCTATGTATTTATTTAAATAAACCAAAAATTCCAAAATTCTCATACCAATATTTCATTGAAAAGTTCTTTTCACAAAGACAAGTTATGCAGTATCTAGATCTGAGATTAGCTCATTACTTCTCCTTCACTGGCTCTTACAGTAGTGTTTATATGTTGATCTTCCTTAAATATTTCCTTTAGTCTGATTCCTTTGTTCCTTTATTCAGGAAGATTTGCTCATATACAGGCTAGAACACAGAAAAAGAAAGGCTAAGTTCTTGAGCTAGAAGTCTGAGAAACTAGAAACCGAAACATGAGGCTGCAGAAGAGTAAGCACCATGGTTGATGAAACACGGTTTGAGAGAGGACTTAAGAGCCATACCCTCCTAAGATCAGAAGTGTCTAGGGAAACTTCCTGGGAAAGGTGACAGACACTTAATTATAGACACTTGTCAGATGAATATGAATCATCCAGAGAGCAGGGTAATGTAATGAAAAGGACCATGAAGGCAGAAGATCTCATGCAAAGGGGTTCAGTGTAAAAAGGGAAGAAGGGATGGGAAGAGGCAGAGAGAAAAAGACAGAAAGCTAGAGACAGAGAAAGACAGAGACAGAGATAAGGTATATGCACACAGAGATACATACATACATACATACATACATACATACATACATACATACGCATACAGATACAAACATACATACTGACACAGAGACACACAGACACACATAGAGACAGACACATACAGTCAGACAGACAGACACATAGACACACAGACACTGTCAGACACAGACAGACACACAGACTCCTAGAAACATTGAGAGACAGACTGACAGACATAGATTGACAGACACACAGAGAGACAGACACATAGATACACAGACACATACACAGTCAGCCAGACAGACACATATACAGACAGACACACAAGCACATGGATACATAGACACACAAAGAGAAACAGACAGGCAAACAGATACAGACACAGACAGAGAGAAGAACACAGAGAGAGGCAGAATAGTCAGAGACAGACAGACAGACAGACAGACAGACAGACACACACACACACACACACAAACACACAGAGGGGGGGGGATGTGATGAAGAGAATGAAAAATATATCACCCCAAGGAGGTCACATCACATCATGGCAGGCTTTATGTGATAATTCGAGAGTAGAGATTTTTTGTTTGTTTGTTTTTGGTTTTGGTTTTGGTTTTGGTTTTGGTTTTGGTTTTGGTTTTTCGAGACAGGGTTTCTCTGTATAGTCCTGGCTGTCCTGGAACTCACTTTGTAGTCCAGGCTGGCCTCAAACTCAGAAATCTGCCTGCCTCTGCCTCCCGAGTGCTGGGACTAAAGGCGTGCGCCACCACGCCCAGCGAGATTAGAGTATTTAATGGTGCAGGAATATCATAAAGAACATAGATGTTAAATTTTCTGAGGTTGGAGAAAGGGTTGGAAATGTGGCAAAGGGAACTGAAGAGCTTCAGGAGGCCATGACATCAATTCTGTGTAGTGTAATTGTTATACAGGCACCAGGCTTGAGGGAATGGTGTTTCCTTTATGCAGTAGTCAGTTCTCTCTTTCCAACTACACTGTTATGGATGTTGGTGATGTGAAAATCAGTGTTAAGGGAGGGAGGGAGGGAGGGAGGGAGGGAGGGAAAGAAGAAGAAAAGAATGAAGGAGAGGAAGAGGGGAGTGGGGGGAGAGAGAGTTGAATTAATGCCACATGGGAAGAAATAAAATGCTTTGCAGATTCACTGGAAGCCAGAGGTAGGTATAACATCTGGTTTTAGAAGTTCATAACTAAGGCAACCACCAATATGGTGGTGCCATTCAGGCCACTGGAAAGTACTCAAGTAGGAATGTGGTGTCCCTAACAATGGAAAGGATTGTGGTTGCAGTTTTACTTTACTGTTGTTTTCCAAAAGAAAACATACTATAAAGGCAGGAGGAACCTAGAAAGGTATTGATTGTTTATAAACAGCTAGCAGAATAAAGAAATAATAAGGATTTTGTGTACTAGGAACTTTATCAGAGATTATGTCTGAATGGCCCACAATATAAAACATGGGGACTTGGGACACTGTGGTTCTGGAGAAACCTCTTTTTCTCAGTAGATAGAAAGCACAGATCTGGATTCATGGCTCTTTATATTTGATATCAAGGATTCTGAGACAAAAATCACATCCTTACATCCTTATGACAACATGTATTTCTTCAATGATGGAAAACTTACCTACATACATTTGGTCCTAGATTTTAATTTTGGCTCTACAAAAGAATAGACAAATGTAAATCATTGATATATTAAATAAGCAAACTTTAAAAAAAATCATACATACAGTATCTGGAGCCACATGCCTTTGTGTTATCGCCATGTTTAAAAGTGATATCAGTCATCAGAGGGACTAAGGAGAGCATGGTGAAGTAAAAGAAGCTTTAAATGAGTTTTATGCAAAAGTTAAGGGCCTTTACTTTCTCAGGATCCTGCCAAGGGCTGTACACATAACCAGCTTTGAGGTCTGTAAGTCAGAAAAAATTTTATAGTAGTAAATACTGACATATGAAATATAAGGAAAGAAAACTAACAGCTTTTCAATTTTCATTGGTTTCTTCCTCCTTTTGTATTTTATGACCCACATATAGTTTGTAGCACAAGTCACATTTCTGCAAGATCATTGCTTTGAGGACTATATGAAGCAATAGGTTACAAAAGGCTTTTTTTTAAAGCCAGAACTGCATTTAAGCCACTTTCAAGAAGTCTCATACATTGCTACACACTTGAGCACTTTTAGTGACATTTGGATATTGCACAGGGAGAAGTCTCACAGTTCTTCTAGAGAGATAAATTCAAGAAAAAAATGAACAATTTTTGTGTGTTATGTATATGAGCTTTCAGTTCACATTCTCATTCCCCATCATTTATCAAGTCTTAAATCTCTGCCCATGCCAACATATAATCAATATATTATAAAGAAGTACAACCTGCCTTATGAAAAGGCTATTTCCACACTATTAAGAACATGAATTTTACTTTGCCAATTTAGAACTATTTTTAAGAAATTTCAATTAGTTGTATCTTATAGTTTGACATTTGTTTCCTGAAAATCATTAAATTCTTGCCAGTTTATGAAATACTATAGCATCTACAAGGGTCAGAGGTTATCTATGGTGAAATTTCTGTAAACACAGAATGGTCAACTTCCCAACAGTGTCTTCTAAGACGGTGGCCAACTCCCTTCTCTGTGTTAGTCATGGTTAGTCACACAGGGAGGGACTTAACTCTGGTTACAAAAAAAGTGATTGTTCCACTGTCCTCAGGGATTGGGTTAGTCACTAGCACCAGGCTGCTGCCTGGGGCATTCCACTTTATCCGTGCTTCCCCCAGGGCAGTATTGGACTCAGACAAAAGTGTCAGCAGAGATTCCTTGATACAGGCATAAGGATAATTATTGCTCAGGTCAACTCACCCAGTCCTCGGAACCACCTGGAATTATTGGCTGCATTTTAGAGATTACAAAGCTGAACTTTGGAAGGAAAAGACATTTTCCTAGGGTCAACCAGAATTGAGTTTTGAACTGAGTTTGGCTCTAGAGTCTGCTTTCATAATTATCACACCAATGCCTTCCAGATTTTGTTCCCAAAGGAAGAAGAACTGGGGCATCTTACCCCAGTCACAGCATCTCCTTGGCTGTTGTTTCCTATATTGAAGTTCCATGAGGAATTTACACACAGGGGGCAACAGCAACGCTATTAAAACTACGGGAAACTTTTGAATCAAGACACCCCTCTGCACCTCTGAGGTACAGCATGTGGATGCTGTGTTGCCTACTTTAGGCCCTCCAAATAAATGGTCAATTCAAATAATCCTGCTGGATTATGTCAGTAAGCTGTGGGTTAGGTCAATTTAGGCCTGCCAAAGTGACCAAGTGAGAAGGCAATATCGCTTAACTAACCTTTTGGTTTTCCACATGCTCACCACTACAGTATAAATATGATGAAGACCATGGATGTCCAGTGAACTTAGCAGTATAGAGGTTATTGGAGAATAGATGAAAACTTAAAAACATCCCTGTCCCAGCTGGGCTTTGTTCATAGTGTGGACATTTGGGGCATAAACTTCTGTTTGGGTGCAACAACTCAAGAGCACACAGTCTAAGATGACAGAGAAGGGAGCCAAGAGAGGGACAGAAACCTAAGACCCCAACCAGGTGGCTTAGTTGAAATAATAAACAATGACCAGGACAGGATGACAGAGGAAAGAAGCACCATTCACATAGGCTGAAGGAGGAAGTGTTTGGTTTGAAACTTTCAATGTAAAGATTTCAACCTTAGCCTTGCATTGCTGGGGTTATATGTAAGATGTGCTCACACTCAGTCTTTCAAGTTTGATTTGTAGAGAGTAAAAAGTTTATTCTAGAAAAACGTCACTGAGGCAAATCAATAAATCATATCATACACTTTTTTATATATTGATGCTTTTGTATAGTTGTAATGACATTGAAATAATTAAAATATTCACTGATCATCTATTGTACATTGCACTAGACAGAGGTTATAGGGAGAGTGGACCACACTAAATTCCTGTTCTGATCACGTTTATAGTGTAGTGGGGAAAGATGGTTAAAAATAAATAAACACACAATTTAGAATGGCAGTTTCAGATACTTGGAATGAAAAACATTACTAATCAGGGCACTGAGACTAGCTCTGTTATAGGCAGCAAGGAGGGACATTCTACACTGAGTGGCTAGGGAATTCCTCAGATGGCATAAACTGTGAAATTGTACAGAAACAACACAAAACAGAAAAATTAGAAAACTAGGTAGTAATTTAAGGGAAGGAACATTCCTGCATTTCTTATAAGAGGTACAGCACACACAAAGGCATCAAGGTACCTTAATTGATTGAGTGTTCTTGGAGCAGAGAGTGGGCACAGAGGAACAGACACACAAACAACATGGAGATGAAGTCAATGCGGTGGACAAACTGGTTTTTCCAAGATCTTTGTAAGCCCCAACAAGGACTGTGACTTGAATTTGAATGCTAGAGGCATCATGAGGAGAGAAATGTTGCAATATTACATTTCAATTACTTGTGTCTGTGTGTGGAGTTTCAAAACTGATGGGGATGGTCCTACCATTATTCAAGTGAGGGGGAAGCTGACTTCACATCGCTGTGAAATTGGTAAAACATGAAGATTCTGGGTGTATTCTGCTAGAAAGTAAGTGTAGATTGTAGGGGGGAAAACCAACAAATCAAAGAGGACTAAGGAAATGGAATTGTTGTGTATAGAATGGGAAAGACTGGTTCATAAAGATGTTTGAAAAGTTTTTCTCCCCTTGAGACAAAATGTTAGCCCTGACTATCCTCAAACTTGCTACAGTCCTGCTAACTATGCCTTCCAAATGCCACAGTTACGGAGGTGTGCCCTCACATCCTTATTATAGTGTTTTCTTCTTATGAGGGTGTAAAATTAATTGGAGGAAGTCTATTCTCATGACTTTATGTATCTATACCAATTACCTCACTGAAGACTTTACTGCCACAGGGTGAGGAGGGGCTTCACCACATAAATGTTACACGGAGCAAAGTTTAGCCCCCAATAAGAGACAATGTACAAAGGAAGAGACTGTCAAACTGGGCAGCCTTTCATAGCCTTTCACAAGCATTAGCAAACTTAGAAAGAAATAAAAAAATCGAAAGTGGAGCATTATGAAGATTAGTAAACATGGACTGTTTTAATTTCTTTCTTTTTTTCTTTTTTTCCAATTTTTTTATTAGATATTTTCTTAATTTACATTTCAAATGCTATTCCGAAAGTCCCCTCCCCCCTCCCTGCTCTCCTGTCCACCCACTCCCACTTCTTGGCCCTGGCGTTCCCCTGTATTGGGGCATATAAAGATTGCAATACCAAGGGGCCTCTCTTCCCAATGATGGCCTACTAAGCCATCTTCTGCTACATATGGAGCTAGAGACACGAGTTCTGGGGGTTCTGGTTAGTTCATATTGTTGATCCTCTTCTAGGGCTGCAGACCCCTTCAGCTCCTGGGGTTCTATCTCTAGCTTCTCCATTGTGGGCCCTATGTTCCCTCTTATAGATGATTATCAGCATCCACTTCTGTACTAGACAGCTATATCAGGGTCCCTTAAGTAGGCACTAGCTGTCCTATGCCATAGTGTCTGAGTTTAATGACTGATTATGGGATGGATCCCCCCTGGTGGGGTAGTCTCTGTATGGTCCATCCTTTCATCTTATCTCTAAACTTTGTCTCTGTAACTCCTTTCATGGGTATTTTGTTTCCTCTTCACAGGAGGAATGAAGTATCCATGCGCTGGTCTTCCTTCTTGATTTTCTTGTGTTTTGCAAATTGTATCTTGTATAGTCTAAGTTTCTGGGCTAATATCCATTTATCAGTGAGCGCATATCCAATGACTTCTTTTGTGATTGGGTTACCTCACTAAGGATTATTTCCTCCAGATACATCCATTTGCCCAAGAATTTCATAAATTCATTTTTTTAAAATAGCATAATAGTACTCCATTGTGTAGATGTACCACATTTTCTGTATCCATTCCTCTGTTGAGTGACATCTGGGTTCTTTCCAGCTTCTGGCTGTTATAAATAAGGCTGCTATGAACATAGTGGAACATGTGTCCTTTTTACCAGTTGGAACATCTTCTGGGTATATGCCCAGGAGAGGTATTGCTGGATCCTCTGGTAGTACTATGTCCAATTTTCTGAGATAATGTCAGACTGACTTCCAAAGTGGTTGTACAAGCTTGCAATCCCACCAGCAATGGAGGACTGTTCCTCTTTCTCCACATCCTCGCCAGCATCTGCTGTCCCCTGAAGTTTTTATCTTAGCCATTCTGACTGGTGTGAGGTGGAATCTCAGGGTTGTTTTGATTTGCATTTTCCTGATGATTAAGGATGTTGAACATTTTTTCAGATGTTTCTCAGCCATTCGGAATTCCTCAGTTGAGAATTCTTTGTTTAGCTCTGTACCCCATTTTTAATGGGGTTATTCGTTTTTCTGGAGTCCAGTTTCTTTAGCTCTTTGTAGATGTTGGATATTAATCTCCTATCAGATTTTGGATTGGTAAAGATCCTTTCCCAATCTGTTGGTGGCCTTTTTGTCTTGCTGACTGTGTCTTTTGCCTTACAGAAGCTTTGCAATTTCATAAGGTCCCATTTGTCAATTCTTGATCTGACCGCACAGGCCATTGCTGTTCTGTTTAGGAATCTTTCTCCTGTGCCCATATCTTCGAGGGTTTTCCCAACTTTCTCCTCTATAAATTTCAATGTCTCTGGTTTTATGTGGAGGTCTTTGATCCACTTAGACTTAAGCTTTGTACAAGGGGATAAGAATGGGTCAATTCACATTCTTCTACATGATAGCTGCCAGTTGTGCCAGCACCACTGTTTTAATTTCTAATGTTGTAGGATGACTATGATGAGACTTTGGAATGGCCACTGATTTTAGCAATGTGAGTATCTTGGTGATACAAAGAACTTGTTTGTGCTGTAATACAAATGATTGCCTCATTGCCATAAATTTCACTAGAACATGGGAAGTAAGATGATTATTCATTAATGGTGGAGAATAATCACTTCTGTAAAGAAGTGATCCCAGTAAGAGTTTGTGGAGCAAAGAAGAGAACCATGGAAAACTGTGTACTTCTGTCCAGGTACTTTTTGAGGATATTCTTGAGATGATGAATAGAAGGATAGAAGGGGTGACTGGAGGAAGACAACAGAGATGGAGCACAGGTCTGCTGGCCCTCTGGACAGTGGTTCCCTCACTATAGAAATGGAGAACTACTGAATAGTTGTGACACCTAAAACAGAACATCAGCAATTGTTGACACTTAAGTCCCCAGAAAGTATATCTCGAAGACCTCTTCTCTGGTTGAAATTAGAAAAATATGATTCAGTCAGTTTATCTTCTCAGAATTTTGGTTTTTGACTTGCACTAGATATTGCATTTCAGAATTGTGCAATTGGTGGTGTGTCTAGAGGGCAGAGACCTTTGCTCTTGATGGGTCTACTGATGTAGTCTGCTTCTCATGGCACAGAGCTGAGTGGTATCTCAGCTAGACACTGAGAGTTTTGCTCAGTGCTTTACACAGGAACTAATCACATAAAGGGTTAGTATCTTAGCCTTATGAAGACATCATGTCTTCTCATGACACAGAATGGAAAGTCATGCTAGTGTCCCTGGATCTGTGGAGGGTACACAAAATGCAGTAGAGTCATAAAACATGTTAATTATCTTACATTTTCCTCTTGTAAGTGTCCTTTATTTTCACAGAAAGTAGGGTCTGATGACCTAAACTAAGCATGCCGACATCGAATTTCCAGATTCTGGGATACTCACATTATTTTGCTACTTAAAACCACACTGAGCTTCCAGCAGTTATTCAGAAGAGCCCCTGTGCAGGCAAGCATCCCATCAGTTTATGGCAGGCTCTGAAACAATTTACTTGAATGGGAGTTCTGTTGCCTTTTGGGCAGAGTGGTTGTCTGAAACACATTTACTGTACAGTAAGTTGTATTTCCTGAGGTAACTAAGTTCCCATCTAATGGCCTTAGAGTGCAGTTCCCAGGAGTCAGAATGCTTTTTGCACACAAGCTTGCAAGTGCTCAGTGCAGACTTGGGCAAATAAACCCCTCTGTGCACAAACCGTTCTAGAAATCTCTTGCAGACAATCCAAACAACATAGCCTTCCCACTCTTTACTTTTCCCTTAGCTTATACTTCTGAGTTTTTGTTAACATTTTAAAAAGATATTTAAAGCTGCATTTTGTTCACCTTGTAAAATGAAAGAGTACATTGTACAGGCACTGGAGGTACACGTCAATGCTTTTATCAAGTCAGGGGCCTGCTCTGCAGCATTAATTGGAAACATGTGTTGAAAATTCAGGGCAGGTTTCTCAGTGTCTCTTTATTTAGTAGAATAAAATAAGAACTAAACTCACATTTCTTTATGAGGCCAGTCTGTTGGGGTTTTTTATCAACAGGTCTGATGGATGACTCTGATGGACAATGCTGGTACCTGTGTCTAGGCTGCTGGGATGCTGGTAGTTGTTCTATTTAAGACCTTATTCATGGTTCTACTACACTTTCAGGCACCATTATAGAGGACTTGAAATTGATTCTCTGAAAGTTAGCTGAAGGATGCTGATAGAAAGCATAATTGATTTCAAAGACACTGGATGACCAACACATGAAAAATGTTCAAATAACCATATGTCAGAAGCTAAATCTGCAAAGTCTCACCAGTATGACTGCCTAAACATGACCTGAAGAAAGAGAAGAACAGAAGACATGACAAAATGGACAGAGGAAGGACAGTGAAGCCTCACCCTACACTAAGACCTATAGGAAACAAGGAGTATGGAAAGTGAGAGAAATAGTTTTCCCCAGGGAAGAGCGCATCAATTGGTTGTATGTTGTGTGTAGTTTTTTGATACCCCACCTATGTTCCAGGAATGGGTCTAGCTACCAGACCCCTCCCAGCTTCCCATGAATCCACGCATAAAACACACACACACACACACACACACACACACACACACACACACACACACACACAGTTTCTTTTCTCTTTCTTTCTTTCTTTCTTTCTTTCTTTCTTTCTTTCTTTCTCTCTTTCTTTCTTTCTTCTTTCTTCTTTCTTTTTTTTTAAATTGTCATCAGGATGTTTATTGGATATTTTCTTTACTTACATTTCAAATGTTACCCCCTTTTCCAGTTTTCCCCCTAGGAGCCCCCTGTTCCATGCTCCCTTCCCCTGCTTCTATGAGGGTATTTCCCCACCCACCTCCCTGCCCTCGAATTCCCCTACACTGGGGCATCTAGCCTTCACAGACAGGACCAAGGGCCTCTCCTCCCATTGACGCCCAATAAAGCCATCCTGTGTTGCAGGATTTTCCCTATCCAATTACATTAGGGCAGCCAGGAGGCTTGTGATTGGACAGGGAAAAGGGAGGCGGATCTAAGAGCTGCAGAGACAGAGTTGCAGGAAAATCCTGCAACAATTCTCCACTACATATGTGGCTGGAGCTCTGGGTTCCTCCATTTGTAGTTAAGAAATAGTATTCATTTTAATATTACTACATTGTTAATTTTTTAAATTTTACATTTATTTATTTATTTATTTATTTATTTATTTGCATCTTAAATGCTGCCCTCTTCTGGTCCCTCCTCACAGAAATGCTAACCCCATTGCTCCTCCCCTCCCCTCTGAGAAGTTGGGTCAACACTGGGTATACTCCCATCCTCTCACTGTAAGTCTCTGTAGGATTAGGCACATCCTTTCCCACTGAGGACAGACAGGACAGCTCTGTAGGGGAAGGGATGCCACAGTCAAGGTACAGCTTTAGGGAGAGCCTCTGCTCTAGCTGTTGGGAGGCCCACATGGAGACTGAGCTGCATGTCTGCTACATATGTTTTTTGGTTGGTGGCTCAGACTCTGAGAGGTCCTAGTGGTCCAAGATCATTGACTTTGTTGGTAGTCCTGTGTGGTCCCCATCCCCTCCAGGGCCTTGAGTCCTTCTCCCAACTCTTTCATAAGAGTCCCGGACTTCCAACCAATATTTGACTGGGGTAACTGCATGTTTTTGTCAACAGCTGGTGAGAGCCTCTCAGAGGAGAGTTATGCTCGGCATAAAAAAATATCAATTATAATGTCAGGAGTTGGTGCTTGCTCATGGGATGGGTTTCAGGTTCAGCCACTTATTGATTGGCCATTCCCTCAGTCTCTGCTCCATCTTTGTCTTGCATTTAATTTAGACAGGACAAATTTTGGGTTGAAAGTTTTGAGGGTGGGTTGATGTATCCATTCTTCCATTGGGGGTCCTGCCTGGCTGCAGGAGGTGCCCTCTTCAGGTTCCATGTTCCCAGTGTTAAACACCCTATCTAAGGTCACCTGAATTGACTCCTGGGAACTTTCCCTCAGGTCTCTGGGATTTCCAAAGATTCCCATCCCCCCTATCCTCCATCAGCTACACGTCTCCATTCATGGTCTCTTTGAAAGGTTCTCAAAGAGCCTTTGGGTCTCTTTCCTGTCTCTCAGCACACCTGATCCTGCCTTTCCATTCTTCTCCCCCTCCTGTCTCCCAAACACTTCTCTCTCTCTATCTCCTATGACTATTTTGTTCCCCTCTAAGTATGATTCAAGGAACCTCCCTTTGACCTTCCTTCTTGTTTAACTTCTTTAGGTCTGTAGGATGTATCATGGACATTCTGTGTTTTATGGCTTATATCATTTATCAGGTGAGTAGATACCATGCATGTTCTTTTGGGTTCAGGTTACCTCACTAAGGATGATATTTTTCTAGCTTCTGCAAAATTCATGATGTCCTTGGTTTTAATAGTTGAAGGTATTCCACCATGTAAAGGAACCACATTTTTTGTATCCATTCTTTGACTTTGGGACATCTGGGTTGTTTCCAGTTTCTGGCTATTACAAATAAAGCTGCTATGATCATAGTAGAGTACATGTGGTATGGTGTGTTGTTGTATTCGAGGAGTGATATAGCTGGGTCTTCAGGTAGACCTATTTCCAATTATTTGAGGAAACTCCAGCCTGATTTCCAAAGTGTTGTACCAGTTTGCAATCCCACCAGCAATTGAGGAGTGTCCCTTTTTCAACACATTCTCACCAGCATTTGCTATCACTTGGTCACTTGAATTTTTTATCTTACCTATTCTGATTGGTGTGTGGTGGAAACTCAGGGTCCTTTTGATTTGCATTTCCCTGATGACTAAAGACTTTGCACATTTCTTTAGGTGCTTCTCAGCCATTCAGACTTCTCTACTGAGAATTCTCTGTTTAGCTCTGTACCTCATTTTAATTGGGTTATTTGGTTTGTTGGAGTCTAACTTCTTAAGTTCTTTATGTATTTTGGATAATAACCTTCTCTCAGATGTATGGTTAGTGAAGATCTTTTTCCAATCTGTAGGATGCTAGTTTGTCCTATGTAAAGTGTCATTTGCCTTACAGAAGCTTTTCAATATCATGAGGTCTCATTTATCTATTGTTGATTTTAGAGACTGAGCTATTGGCGTTCTGTTCAGGAAATTGTTTCCTGTACTAATGTGTTCAAGGCTATTTCCCACTTTCTCCTCTATGAGATTCAGTATATTCATTTTTCTGTTGAGGTTCTTGATACACTTGGACTTGTGTTTTGTATCGGGTGACAAATATGGACCTATTTACATTCTCCTGCATGAAGACATCCACTTAGATTAGCACCATTTGTTGAAGATGCTTTCTTTTTTCATTGTACAGACTTGCCATGTTTGTGAAAAATTAAGTGTCCTTGGGTGTGTGGGTTTATTAATTTTTTAGTTGTTGTTGTTTTTATCACTATTGCTCTCTAGTACAGCTTTAAGTCAGGGAAGGTGATTACTCTAGAGGTTCTTCTGTTGCTCAGGATTTTTGGCTATCCTGGGTTTTTTGTTTTCCTATACAAAGCTGAGAATTTCTCTTTCAAGATCTGTAAAAAAAAATGTGTTGAAATTTTGATGGGGATTACATTGAATCTGTAGCTTGCTTTTGGTAAAAATGCCATTTTTAATATGTTAATCCTATTGGTCCATGAACATGGGAGATATTTCCATCTTGTGATATCTTTTTAAATTACTTTCTTCAGGGTCTTGAAGTTCTTGGCATACAGACCTTTTACTTGCTTGGTTAGAGTTATACAAAAACATTTTCTGTTATTTGTGCTTGTTGTGAAGAGTATGGCTTTCCTAATTTCCTTTGCTCCCATTTATCATTTCTATAAAGGAAGGCTACTAATTTCTTTTAGTTAATTTCATATTCACTCACTTTGCTAAAGTTTTTTATCAGCTGTAGGAGTTCCTTGGAAGAATTTTGGGGATTGTTTGTATATACTGTCATATCATCCTGGAATAGTAGTACCTTATGTTCTTTTTTTTTTTCTAATTTGCTTTCCCTTGATATCCTTCTGTTTTTCTTATTGCTTTAGCTAGAACTTCAAGTACTATATTGGCAGAAAGTGGGCAGCCTTTTCTTCTCCCTGGTTTTAGTGAGATTGCTTCATGTTTCTCTCCATTTAATTTGATGTTGGCTGTTGGTTTGCTGTGTGTTGTTTTTAATATGTTTAGGTAAGTGCCCTGAATCACTGACCTCTCCCAAGACTTCTAACATAAAGGGGAGTAGGATTGTGGAAGGCTTTTTTTCTGCATTCCATAGGATTATGATATGATTTTTTTTCTTTCAATTGGTTTATATAGTGGGTTACATTAGTGGATTTGCTTATATTGAACCATCCTTGCATTCTTGGCATGAGGTCTACTTGATTATGATGAATAATGATGTTGACGTGTTCCTGGATTCTGTCTGTGATAATTTTTGGGTATTTTTGTGTGAATGTTTATAAGTGAAAGGCATCTGAACTTTTCTTTCTGTGTTGAATCTTTGTGTAGTTGAGGGATAAGGGTAATTGTGGCCTCATCAAATGAATTAGATAGTTCTCCTTCTGTTTTTATTTTTGTGAAATACTCTGAGGAATACCAATACTTTCTCTTCTTTGAAAGTCTGGTAGAATTTTGCACTAAAATCACCTTGCCTAGGGCTTTTTTGGCTGGGATATTTTTAATGACTGCCTCAATTTCCTTAGGGGCTATAGGACTGTTTAGACAGTTTTCCTGATCTTGATTTGGTAAGTGGTATCTGAATAGAAAATCATCCATTTTGTTTAGATTTTCCATTTTTTGTGGCATACAGGTTTTTGAAGTATGACCTAATTTTTTTTTAAATTTCCTCTCTTTCTGTTGTTGTGTATTCCTTTTCTTTTTTGATTTTGTTAATTTGGATACTTTCTGTCTTTCAGTTAGCTTGGCTAGGGGTTTGTCTATCTTGTTGATTTTCTTAAAAACCAGCTCCTGGTTTTGATGACTCTTTTATTGTTCTCTTTCTTTCTAATTGATTGATTTCAGCTCTGAGTTTGATTATTTCCTTTGGGGTGTATTTACCTCTTTTTTTATTCTAGAGCTTTTAGGTGTTTTGTTAAGTTGTAAGAATAAGATCTCTCTAATGTTTTTATGAAGGTACTGATGGTATGAATTTTCCTCTTAGCATTGCTTTCATTGTGGTTCCATAACTTTGAATATGTAGTGCTTACATTTTCATTGAATTCTAGAAAGTATTTAATTTCTTTTTTTATTTCTTCCCTGACCAAGTTATCACTGAGTAGAGAGTTGTTCAGTTTCACTGACTATGCGGGTTTCCTGTTGTTAGGTTGTTGCTGAGGTCCAGCCTTAATTCCTGGTGATTTGATAAAATGCATGTGATTATTTCAAACTTTTTCTTACTGTTGAGGCTTCTTTTGTGCCCTATTATATGGCAAATTTTGGAGAAAATTCCTTGTAGAGCTAAGAAGAAGGTATAGTTTTTTGGGGGGGTGGAGAGGAAGGAAGGGTTTATAAATATTTGTTAAATGCATTTGGTTCTTAACATCCATTACTTCCATTGTTGCTCTTTTTAGTTTCTATCCTTGATGTGGAAGCCCTCTACTATCGTGTGGCGCTCAATGTGTGATCTGAGCTTTAGTAATGTTTCTTTTATGAGTCTGGGTTTCCTTGCTTTTGGGGCATAGATGCTAAGAATTGAGTGACCATCCAATTGCTAATTTCATGCGTGAATGCTTTTTGGTATGAATCAAAGTTAGAGAATTTCCGAAGATGTTGGATGCTTAATTGGTGAGCATTTCCAATGATGCTCGTTGTTTAATTGGTGAATGTTCTTGGGTATGAAATACAGCTTGATGATGTCCCACTCAACTTAGGAATGAAGGAGTTGCATGGCCTACAGACAGATCTGAACTCTTTGGGTGTACATGGTTGTGCCTGCCTCATGTCTCCTTCCAAATTTTTACTCAGAACCTAGATCCAACTAAGTCACCTGTATCCTTCCATTGTGAATCTTCTAGATCTGTACATTCACATCCCCTAAGCTTTGTATGGCACAGATTTCCCTTCAGACAAACTTCAAGGATTCATAAAGGTGAGTTCAAAACTTCACTTTTCTCATAGAAATTTTTTGGTCTCCCAACTGTTCTCTAACTTTCTCAAAGAAATGAGAGTATAACAATATTCTAAGATTGTGATGGAGAAATGGACTTCAGAAATGGCAATATTTAGGGCTGAAGGGATGGCTCAGTGGTTAACAAAAGTTCTCAGCACTCACATCAAGAGTGTATAACTCCACCTCCTGAAAATCCAGTGCCTTCTGGCCTACACTCATGCTACAATCCTGCCCCAAAACAAACACACAAAGAAAGAAATGTAAATCTTTTAAAAATAGCAATATTTTATATAGTTCTGAAGAAAATACCACTTTTGTTATTGTATTTTTTTTCCTAATGTAACTCTTGCAGAATAGACAAATCTTACTAAACTTGAATAATCTTTGATAAATTATTGCATAAGAAAAGCTGTAACTGCGCTGGTAAGATAGCTTGCTCAGTGGGTTAAGAGTGCTTGACATGACACCTAACAACTTGAGTTCAATCTCCTGATCCCATAGTGAGAAGAAAGATCCAATTCCTCCAAACTGTCCTCTGACATCTACATGTAGGTTGTAGCATGCATGAGCTCACACTCATACACCTACCATAGAGCAAGCAATCATTTTTATGTTTGACCTACTGTTAATACCTGACTACAGTTTTGTAATGCGGTGTATCTACACTGGATTAGTTAGACAGTTTTCCTGGAATTCTCAATGTATGGACTGGGCTCTAGCTTGCAGAGCAGACTCAGTTATGATCTTTAAGTCATCATAGGCCAGGCATGGGGAACAGCAACTCCCTGGAGAATTGCTACTTGAAATCTTTCGAAAATAAAATGTATTAATTTTTCTTGCTAGTTTAGTAACACCCCTCCCCCCTACTTAAAGAGCCATTTAAGTAATAAAACTGCTGGAAGGAAAGGAAACAGGAAGTGTTTCACAGTATGCATACATTAGATTTAGCTCTGAAAAGCAAAGTATCAGGGCCACATCAGGCACTGCCTTCCCTCCTCATGTACACACTGCCTTCCCTCCTCATGCACACACTGCCTTCCCTCCTCATGAGTCCCGAGAGTCCTCTTCTCTCTGCCAGTTTGCTAGGAGTTGCTGCTGCTGATTCTGATTTTTCTTCCTCTTTTTCCTTTTTCTCTTTCTCTTCTCCTTCTCTTCCTTCTCCTTCTATATCTTCTTTTCTTGTATTTCTCTTCTCCTTCTCTTTTATTTTTTTTATTTTCCTCTATTTCTCTTCTTCTCTTTTTCCTCCTCATCTTCCTATTCTTCTTTATTCCTTCTCCCTCCTCTGCCTCCTCCTTTTTTTATTTTCCTTTTAGTTTCTTCCTAAATTACTTATTGGCTTCTCCAGAAAATATACTTTTAAACAAGCCATGCACCCATCTAATTTCATTTAATTTTCTGGTCTCTCAGTCTCATCACCTTGACTAGGACTATGAAGTGAGGCAGCAGGAAATTTTGTAAAACAATGTGTAACATGTTGGCAAAATCTTAAAATGCACTATCAATCAATCAATTTGTGTGTGTGTGTGTGTGTGTGTGTGTGTGTGTGTGTGTGTGTGTTAGTGGTGGTGGGGCAATCCCTATCTAGAAAGATCTGACCTACTTGCCTTGCTACTTTGGTTCTGGTAGCTCTGACTTTGAACGAAGGGCTTATTTGAAGGTTCTCCATGAGTTATTAGCAGGAATTCAGATATGAGCAATCAAGGCGTACAGGCCATCACTGAGTAATAGAAAACAGCAAACAACCAAGAAATCTTCCTTATTTTTGCTCTCAACTACAAGTAGTTCTCAAAAAAAAATACAAAGAATTTCTTCTAAGATCTTAGTGAGAACACATAGCATCAACATGGTCACCATCATGGTGGGGAATGACCCTCTCCTTTCATGTTGTCACACTTTCTTGACTTCTGGATGATATCCCTACGACTAATACTTTCCTAAATGTCCTTATCACTCTCATAGCTTTTGGCAAAGAGCACAGCACAGAGGCAGAGTTTTTAGACATAAACATTATTTAATCTACTCCCATTTGATAGGGTACTATATCCAAGATCAACATTAAATGTCAAACTCTCTATAAATATAGCAAACAGTTTAAGATTCGTCCACATTCCATCAACTGAAATGTTGGTCACCAAAATCCTAATTTTTTTGTGGAAAAACACTCATCTATCAATATGGAGGTAAGGGTGATTCTCTCTTGAAGAATTAAGAGTCTTTAGGGTCAATGAGGTCTTGGTGTGAAAATCTACTCTACTCTGTGATACTGTGGGATGAGAATTTCAGATGGAGTTCTTCAGAGGATGGTAGGGAAAAAATTAACAGGTGAACAGTAAAATTCATGTTGAATTTTATTCAAATATGGGGGAGGAAAAAATGAAAAAATCATGGGTAAATGAAAGGATTATCAGGCAGCTTATAACATGAGCCAAAGCCGGGCGGTGGTGGTGGTGGTGGTGCACGCCTTTAATCCCAGCACTTGGGAGGCAGAGCCAGGCAGATTTCTGAGTTCCAGGCCAGCCTGGTCTACAAAGTGAGTTCCTGGACAGCCAGGGCTATACAGAGAAACCCTGTCTCAAAAAAAAAAAAAAACAAAAAAAACAAAACAAAACAAAACAAAATAGTGTTGTATACTGAGGACATAAGAAAGTTACTGGCCAGAACGACAGAGAGCAGACAATCATTGCAGGGCACTCTTTACCTTAAGGATACAGAGAAAATCATTTTAGGTTAACTCATGTAACATCTATAATGAAGCTTCATCTAAAGAATTTGCTAGAAAATTCACACCCCTTGTTAAGAATGTAAATCAGGACAATAGCCATAAATGTGTCAGGGGAAGTCTTGTGGGTGTCATCATTTCCCTTATAATATTATTAGGATGAAACAGAACTGTAACTGTGTTTTCTGGGAGTATCAACTCACAGGAATATTGAGGAGGCTAATGTTGAATCTAGATGTCAGATATTTGTGAAGGATTCTAAAAATGACGCTTGAGTATAAGGATTACACAAAAGAGTGATGGTTGATTTTCTGGGTCTAGTCTAGCAAAAGTCTCATGGAGCCACATTTTTTTCTCCTTATTCTTAGATATCCCCAAAGAGCTTTGTGAATTCACAGTTAACTATAGGGTAGTTTCAGCCTTGTTTTGAGGGCCTCTGGCTTCATTTTCTACAACATGTGCTCTGAGGCCAAAGGGTGTTTACCTGTTTTGCTCACCACCATAGGTAATGCCAAGAACAAAAACTAGCACAAATGTTCAGCAACTGTTTGTAAAACAAATAGATTTATCCTTTATTTCTCCAGATGGCCCAGGTCTGTACTTGCTGTATAACCTTTCCCTGGCAAACATTTGTTGGGTCAAACACCCAATAAAAGTTGTTTGGTTTAAAAACACAGGTGGTGCACGCCTTTAATCCCAGCACTTGGGAGGCAGAGGCAGGCGGATTTCTGAGTTCGAGGCCAGCCTGGTCTACAGAGTGAGTTCCAGGACAGCCAGTGCTATACAGAGAAACCCTGTCTCGAAAAACCAAAAAAAAAACCCAACCAACCAAACAAACAAACAAAAAACAACAACAACAACAACAACAACAAAAAAAACCCACAGAGTGCTGTATTTTATAAATTTGATCATAGGCCATGAAGCAAACCTTTTCTAAAGTAGATCGCTGACCTTTTAAAATTATATAATAAAGACACCTATGCTCATGCAGAGCCTCTTTTTTCTTCCCTAATAAACTCTGCACATTATCTGTTGCCAGCCCCAACTTACAGAATTTTAAGCTGAAAAAAAAAATCCCTCCAAAATGAAATCCATTTGTCTTAAAAGTAGGGATACTAACATTCAAAGAGTCACAATGCATTGAAACTCTGTTTCTGTGCCTTTCAAGTCAGCCAGTGGTCTCCAGAGCATTTATTTTCAGGCACAGACAGTGGAAACCACAGACATAAACATGGCCTGGAATAGCAGGATCTGAGCACATTGTAGAGTGTTGTTTACACTGTGCATGAAACAGAATGCCATGCTTTTCTTGTCTCCAAAGATATGAACAACTTGTGCTTAGAGGCTGTCTGTACCATTTTGTAATCAAGTGAATCAATGCAATGCAGAGATGGATAAAAATATCTGTTGGCCCACAAAATGAAATAAAAATCCAAATTGTTCAAAGTATGATGATTTCTATGGATGTTATTGCTAGTGTTACTTTGGGAAGACACTCATCACTGATTTTTCTCATTTACTCTACACATACTAGAGTAAAGTACTAGGCTGTACTTTTTAATTATTTCTATTCTGTCCAATATTTTCAAGTCCCTTGGAAAGAGCCAAGTTACATGCATCTAAAATTATAGAAACCACAATAGTATAGTAACACTCATGTATGACTAAGTAGAAATTTGTGTTTAGTATTGAATTTATAATTGATATATTTATAAATATACAGATTTTTCTGAAGTGTAAGCCATCAAAAAATTTAAATGTGATAAAAAATTTCTTTCTTAAGTTTTTTTTTTTTTTTTAATGTAGCTCAGGATAGCCTGGAACAGCAATCCAGGCTTATATTGAATCCATGGAAAACAATTTTTTTTCACATATTTTTATTAGATATTTTCTTTATTTACATTTCAAATGCTATCCCGAAAGTCCCCTATAACCCCCACCCCCCACACACCCTGCTCCCCTACCCGCCCACTCCCACTTCTTGGTCCTGGCATTCCTCTATACTGGGGCATATAAATTTTGTGAGACTAAGAGGCCTCTTTCCCCAATGATGGCCGACTAGGCCACCTTCTGCTACATATGCATCTAGAGACACGAGCTCTAGGGGTACTGTTTAGTTCATATTGTTGTTCCACCTAAAGGGTTGTAGACCCCTTCAGCTCCTTGGGTACTTTCTCTAACTCCTATATTGGGGGCCCTGTGTTCCATCCTATAGATAACTATGAGCATCACCTTCTGTATTTGCCAGGCACTGGCATAGCCTCACCCGAGATAGCTATATCAGGGTCCTTTCAGCAAAATCTTGCTGGCATATGCAATAGTGTCTGGGTTTGGTGGCTGATTATGGGATGGATCCCTGGGTGGGGTAATCTCTGGATGATCCATCCTTTCTTCTTAGCTCCAAACTTTGTCTCTGTAACTCCTTTCATGGGTGTTTTGTTCTCTATTCTAAGGAGGAATAAAGTATCCACAGTTTGGTCTTCATTCTTCTTGATTTTCTTGTGTTTTGCAAATTGTATCTTGGGTATTCTAAGTTTCTGGGCTAATATCCACTTAACAGTGAGTGCATATCAAGTGACTTCTTTTGTGATTGGGTTACCTCACTAAGGATGATTTCCTCCAGATACATCCATTTGCCCAAGAATTTCATAAATTCATTGTTTTTAATAGCTGAGTAGTAATCCATTGTGTAAATGTACCACATTTTCTGAATCCATTCCTCTGTTGAGGGACATCTGGGTTCTTTCCAGCTTCTGGCTATTATAAATAAGGCTGCTATGAACATAGTGGAACATGTGTCCTTATTACCAGTTGGAACATCTTCTGGATATATGGCCAGTAGAGGTATTGCAGGATCTTCTGGTAGTACTATGTCCAATTTTCTGAGGAACCTCCAGACTGATTTCCAGAGTGGTTGTACCAGCTTGCAATCCCACCAGCAATGGAGGAGTGTTCCTCTTTCTCCACATCCTCGCCAGCATCTGCTGTCATCTGAATTTTTGATCTTAGCCATTCTGACTGAAATCTGTGGAAAACTTGCCAGCAGCTTTGGCCTCCCAAGTCATGAGAGTATAAGCACAACCCATATATGGATAAAATGTAGAAAAACTCTCTCTCTCTCTCTCTCTCTCTCTCTGTCTGTCTCTCTGTCTCTCTCTCTGTCTCTCTCTTTCTCTCTCTGGCTTTCTCTGTCTTTCTCTGTCTCTCTCTCTCTCTCTCTCTCTGTCTCTCTCTCTCTCCTCACATGTACTTGTAAGTCTGCTTATAACTTTTCCCATTAGCTTTGGTAATAAAATAAATCTGATATTTAAAATCACATGAAACCGAAGGTGATGATATAGGTGGTTAAGAGTTACGTGTTTGATTCTAACTGTAGGTTCATATGAACTCATGAGCAGAGAAGAAAGTATAACCCAAGAAGCCAAATAATAGGTGGCTAGAATAAAGGAAGACCACGCTGCACAAATGGTGTCCCAAAAGCCATCAGGAAAAAGATAGAAGTGATGAGCTTTAAAAAACATGCTGATGACATAGATGGGCCAAATTGTGTGTGGCAATATGGTGTACATTATGATTTTGGTAGGAGGGAATCGAACTTAGTTGGAAGGAAACGACAGGCCTGGGTTAGGAAGCAGAAGGACAAATAGTAAAAGCAATGCACCAGCTTTTAGTGGTGACAGATGGGACATGATCTCTGCTTTCAAGAATGTCCTAAAATGTTATTGGTGTTCTTTTGTTCCCCAAATAGTTAAATTTATAAATTTAAACACTAGCCTTTCTTACTGAATTCTTTTTTTATCAGATATTTTCTTTATTCACATTTCAAATGTTATCCCCTTTTCTAGTTTCCCCTTCTTCAAAAATCTCCTATCCCTTCCCAGATCCCCCTGCTCACCAACCCACCCACTCCCACTTCCTGGCCCTAGCATTCCCCTATACTGAAACATAGAACCTTCACATGATGAAGTGCCCCTTCTCCCATTCATGTCTGACTAGGCCATCCTCTGCTACATATGTAGCTAGAGCCATGAATCCCACCATGTGTTTTCTTTAATTTTTGGTTTTGTCCCAGGGAGCTCTGGGGGTACTTGTTAGTTCATATTGTTGTTCCTCCTATAGGCCTGCAAACCCCTTCAGCTCCTTGTGTACTTTCTTTAGCTCCTTCAATGGGGATTCTGTGCTCCATCCAATGGATGATTGTGAGCATCCGCTTCTGTATTTGCCAGGCACTGGCAGAGCCTCTCAGAAGACAGCTATATCAGGCTCCTGTCAGCAAAATCTTGTTGGCATCTGCAATAGTGTCTGTGTTTGGTGGTTGTTAATAGGATGGATCACCAAGTGGGCCAGTCTCTGGATGGTCATTCCTTCCATCACTGCTCTGAACTTTATCTCTGTAACTCCTTCCATGGATAGTTTATTCCCTCTTCTAAGAAGGATCAAACTATCCACACTTTGGTCTTCCTTCTTCTTGAGTTTCATGTGTTTTGCAAATTGTATCTTGGGTGTTCTGAGCTTCTGGGGCTAATATCCACTTATCAATGAGTTCATACTATGTGTGTTCTTTTGTGATTGGGTTACCTCACGTAGGATGATATCCATCCATTTGTCTAAGAATTTCATGAATCCATTGTTTTTAATAACTGCATAGTACTCCATTGTGTAAATATACCACATTTTCCATATCCATTCCTCTGTTGAGGGACATCTGGGTTCTTTCCAGCTTTTGGCTATTATAAATAAAGCTTCTATTAACATAGTGGAGAATGTATCCTTATTACAAGTTGGAGCATCTTCTGGGTATATGCCCAGGAGTGGCATAACTGGGTCCTCAGGTAATACTATGTCCAATTTTCTGAGGAACCATGATATTGATTTCCAGAGTAGTTGTTCCAGCTTGCAATCCTTCTAGCAGTGGAGGAGTATTATTCTTTCTCCACATTCTCACCAGCATAGTTTGTCACCTGAGATTTTGATCTTAGCCATTCTGACTGGTATGAGATGGAATCTCAGTGTTGTTTTGATTTGCATTTCCCTGATGACTAAGGGTGTTGTACATTTCTTTAGGTGCTTACAAGTCATTTGATATTCCTCAGCTGAGAATTCTTTGTTTTGCTCTGTACACCATTCTAATAGGTTATTTGGTTTTCTGGAGTCTAACTTCTTCAGTTCTTTATATATATTGGATATTAGCCTTATAAGGTATTTAGGATTGGTAAAGATCTTTTCCCAATCTGTTGTCTTTTTGTCTTATTGACAGTGCCCTTTGCCTTATAGAAGCTTTGTAATTTTATAAGGTCCCATTTGTTGATCGTTGATCTTACAGAACAAGCCACTGGTGTTCTATTCAGGAATTTATCCCCTGTGCCCATGTTTTCGAAGCTCTTTCTCAGTTTCTCCTCTAAAAGTTTCAGTGTCTCTGGTTTTACATGGAGTTCCTTGATCCACTGAGATATAAGCTTTGTACAAGAAGATAAGAATGGCTATTATAAATAATGCTGCTATGAACAAAGTGGTTCCTATTACCAGTTGGAACATCTTAGGGGTATATGAGAGGTATTGCTGAATCTTCAGGTAGTACTATGTCCAATTTTCTGAGGAACCTCCAGACTGAATTCCAGAGTGGTTGTACCAGCTTGCAATCCCACCAGCAATGGAGGAGTGTTCCTCTTTCTCCGCATCCTCACCAGCATCTGCTATCATCTGAGAACACAGATGTCCCTCAACAGAGGAGTGGATACAGAAAATGTGGTACATTTACACAATGGATTACTACTCAGCTATTAAAAACAATGAATTTATGAAATTTTTGGGCAAATGGATGTATCTGGAGGAAATCATCCTGAGTGAGGTAAACCAATCACAAAAGAAGTCACTTGATATGCACTCACTGATAAGTGGATATTAGCCCAGAAACTTAGAATACTCAAGAAACAACTTGCAAAACACAAGAAAATCAAGAAGAACGAAACCAAAGTATGCATACTTCATTCCTTCTTAGAGGAGAGAACAAAACACCCATGAAAGGAGTTACAGAGACAAAGTTTGGAGCTAAGAAGAAAGGATGGACCATCCAGAGATTACCCCACCCAGGGATCCATCCCATAATCAGCCACCAAACCCAGACACTATTGCATATGCCAGCAAGATTTTGCTGAAAGGACCCTGATATAGCCATCTCAAGTGAGGCTATGCCAGTGCCTGGCAAATACAGAAGGGGATGCTCATAGTCATCTATAGGATAGAAAGCAGGGACCCCAATATAGGAGCTAGAGAAAGTACCCAAGGAGCTGAAGGGGTCTACAACCCTTTAGGTGGAACAACAATATGAACTAAACAGTAACCCCAGAGCTTGTGTCTCTAGATGCATATGTAGCAAAAGATGGCCTAGTCGGCCATCACTGGGAAGAGAGGCCCCTTGGTCTTACAAACTTTATATGCCCCAGTACAGGGGAATGCCAGGGCCAGGAAGTGGGAGTGGGCAGGTGGGGGATCAGGGTGGGAGGAGGGTATAGGGAACTTTCGGGATAGCATTTGAAATGTAAATAAAGAAAATATCTACTAAAAAAAATGAAAGGAAAAAAAAAAAAAAACGAAGATAATCAGCCACCTAATGCAGACACTACTGCATACGCCAGCAGGATATTGCTGAAAGGACCCTGATATTGCTGTCTCCTGTGAGGCTTTGACAGTCCCTGACAAATACAGAAGTGGATGCTCACAATCAACTATAGGGCAGAACACAGGGTCCCCAATGCAGGAGCTAGAGAGAGTACCCAAGAGCTGTAGGGGTCTGCAACCCTATGGATGGAACAATAATATGAACTAATCAGAACCCCCAGAGCTCATGTCTCTGGCTGCGTATGTATTAGAAGATGGCCTAGTTGGCCATTATTGGGGAGGAAAGGCCCTTGGTCTAACAATGTTTATATGCCCCAGTACAGGGGAATGCCAGGGCCAAGTAGTGGGAGTGGGTGGGTAGGGGAGCAGGGTAGGAGGAGGGTATAGGGGACTTATGGGATAACACTTGAAATGTAAATGAAGAAATTCTCTAATAAATAAATAAGTAAAAAAATTTAGAATGGATCAATTTACATTCTTCTACATGCTAACCACCAGTTTTGCCAGAACCATTTGCTGAAAATGCTGTCTTTTTTCCACTGCAAGTTTTTAGCTCCTTTATCAAAGATCAAGTGACCATAGGTTTGTAGGTTGATTTCTGGATCTTCAGTTCTATTCCATTGATCTACATGCCTGTCATTGAACCAATACCATGCAATTTTTATCACAATTGCTCTGTATTACAGCTTATGATCAGGGATGGTGATTCCACAAGAGGTTCTATTAAGTGTTGAGAATAGTTTTTGGTATCCTAGATTTTTTGTTATTCCAGATGAATTTGCTAGTTTCCCGTTCTACCTCTGTGAAGAATATAGATGGAATTTTGATGGGGATTTTATTGAATCTGTAGATTGCTTTTGGCAAGATAGCCATTTTTACTATATTAATCCTGCTAATCCATGAGCATGGGAGATCTTTCCATCTTCTGAGATCTTTGATTTCTTTCTTCAGAGACTTAAAGTTCTTATCATACAGACCTTTCACTTCCTTAGTTAGAGTCACACCAAGGTATTTTATATTATTTGTAAAGGGTGTTGTTTCCCTAATTTTTTTCTCACCCTGTTTATCCTTTGTGTAGAGAAAGGCCATTGATTTGAGTTAATTTTATATTCAGCTATTGCACTAAAGCTGCTTATCAGGTTTAGAAGTTCTCTGGTGGAATTTTTAGGGTCACTTAAATATACTATCATATCATCTTCAAATCATGATGTTTTGAATTTCTCCTTTCCAATTTGTATCCCATCGACCTCCTTTTGTTGTCTAATTGCTCTGGCTAGGACTTCAAGTACTATATTGAATAGGTAGGGAGAAAGTGGGAAGCCTTGTCTAGTCCCTGATTTTAGTGGGCTTGCTTCAAGTTTCTCTCCATTTAGTTTGATGTTGGCTACTGGATTGCTGTATATTACTTTTAAGATGTTTAGGTATGGGCCTTGACTTTCTGATCTTTCCAAGACTTATCATGAAGGGGTGTTAGATTTTGTCAAATGCTGTTTCAGCATCTAATGGATTGATCATGTCATTTTTTTCTTTGAGTTTGTTTATATAGTGCCTTATTTTGATGTATTTCTGTATACTGAACCATCCCTGCATCCCTGGGATGAAGCCTACTTGATCATGATGGATGATCGTTTTGATGTGTTCTTGGATTCGGTTGGCGAGAATTTTGTTGAGTATTTTTTTTCCATATTGAATTGATATTTATTTCAGGACATGCCATGTCAAAATAAAACAAAAGAGTCAATCTTTGCTTTTAACAATAATGTGTATTATAAAAGTACTTTACAACTCCATCCCATGTTTGAGTATAAGTTACAGGGTATGTGGGCTAATGATTATCTGAAAGTATTTCTCTATTCAGATCCATAATCCAAGTGCTCTCCAAGTGTTTCAAGGTGACAGTACATGAAAGTGGAGGAGGACAGGGAGAGGGGAGTGGGTTTTCCAGTTAGGGATTTTGTTGCAATGAGGAGGTGGGGAAGTATGAAGTTATTTTTGTTACCTTTTCATCTTTATACTGTGTTAAGTAATGCTTACAACATAAACTCCACAGGCTGCTTCTGAGCTAGAACTCAGAATTTTTTCCCTGCAAATAATGTATTTACAAATGTGTTTATTAACTTACACAGCAATCTCACAATAACTAGTAAAGATTAAAAGGGTGCACTCCTAGTATATTTGTTTGCAATGTTTCAAGGGAAATACATATTGCCATGGTGATGAAGCTCTAAATATTCAACAAAACACCTAAAAATTCTAAGTTTTTTTTTTTTAAAGGCAATAATCTTTTTCTTTGGTGATATTTATTGAGTATTTTTGCCCAGATATTCTTAAGGGAAATTGATCTGAAGTTCTCTTTCTTCGTTGGGTCTTTGTGTGGTTTAGGTATCAGAATAATTCTGGCTTCATAGAACAAATTGGGTAGAGTACCTTTTCTTTCTATTTTGTGGAATAGTTTGACAAATATTGGAATTAGGTCTTCTTTGAAGATCTGATAGAACTCTGCACTAAACTTATCTATCTGGTCCTGGGCTTTTTTGGGTTGGGAGACTATTAATTAATGTTTCTATTTCTTTAGGGTATATGTGACTGTTTAGATCACTAATCTGATCCTTATTTAACTTTGGTATCTGGTATTGTCTAGAAAATTGTCTATTTCATCCATTTTTCCAGTTTTGTTGAGTATAGCGTTTTGTAGTAGGATCTGATGATTTTTTGTTTTTCCTCAGATTCTGTTATTATGTCTCCCTTTTCATTTCTTATATGTTAATTATAATACTGTCTCTGTGCTCGCTGGTTAGTCTGGCTAAGGGTTTATCTATCTTGTTGGTTTTCTCAAAGAACTAGCTCCTGGTTTGGTTGATTCTTTTTAAGTTCTTTTTGCCTCCACTTGGTTGATTTCAGCCCTGTGTATGATTATTTCCTGCCTTCTATTCCTCTTGGGTGAATTTGCTTCCTTTTGTTATAGAGCTTTTAAATGTAGCTTTTAAAAGCTGCTAGTGTAGTAGTGTATGCTCTCTCCAGTTTCTTTTTGGAGCCACTCAGAGCTAAGAATTTTCCTCTTAGGATTGATTTCATTGTGTCCTGTAAGTTTGGGTATGTGGTGGATTCATTTTCAATAAACTCTAATAAGTCTTCAATTTCTTTATTTTTTTCCTTGACAAATTATCATTGAGTATAGTGTTATCATCTAGCTTCCACATATATGTGGGCTTTCTATTATTTATATTGTTATTGAAGATCAGTCTTAGTCTGTGGTGATCTGGTAGGATGCATGGGAGTATTTAAATATTTTGTATCATTTGAGGTCTCTTTTGTGACAGATTATATGTCCATTTTTGGATAAGGTAACATGAGGTACTGAGAAGGAATAACCTTTTGTTGTAGGATAAATTGTTCTAAAGATATTTGTTAAATCCATTTGTTTCATAACTTTTATTAGTTTTACTGTGTTTCTGTTTAGTTTATGTTTCTATGATCTGTCCAGTGACAAGAGTTGGGTGTTGAAGTCTCCCAGTATTATTGTGTGCTTTGAGCTGTACTAAAGTTTCTTTAATGAATGTGGATGCCCTTGCATTTGGAGCATAGAGGTTCAGAATTGAGAACTCATTTTGGTAGATTCTACCTTTGATGAGTGTGAAGTGTCTTTCTTTTTCTTTTTTGATAACTTTAGGTTGAAATTTGATTTTATTCAATATTAGAATGGCCACTCCAGCTTGTTTGCTTGGGAAATCATTTTCTTGCCGTTTACTCTGAGTAAGTGTCTATCTTTGTCCCTGAGGTAGGTTTCCTGAATGCAACAAAATATTGGGTCCTCTTTATGAAGCCAGTCTCTCAGCCTGTCTTTGTCTTTTATTGGTGAATTGAGTCCATTGATGTTACGAGATATTAAGGAAAAGTAATTGTTGCTTCGTTTTATTTTGTTGTTATAGTTTGGATTCTGTTGTTTGTCTATCTTCTTTATGGTTTGTTGAAAGATTTTTTTCTTGCTTTTTCTAGGGCATTATTTTCCTCCTTGTGTTGGAGTTTTCCTTTATTATCCTTTGAAGGGCTGGATTTGTGAAAAGATATTGTGTGAATATGGTGTTTTCATGGAATACTTTGGTTTCTCCATTTATGGTAATTGAGAGTCTTGCTTGTCATAGTAGTCTGGGCTGGCATTTGTGTTCTCTTAGGCTCTATATGACATCTGTCCAGGATCTTCCGGCTTTCATAGTGTCTGGGGAGAAGTCTGGTGAAGTGTCTGGGGAGAAGTCTATTATAATAGGTCTACCTTTATATGTTACTTGACCTTTCTCCCTTACTGCTTTTATTATTCTATCTTTGTTTAATTGCATTTAGTGTTTTGATTATTATGTTGCTGGAGAAATTTCTTTTCTGGTCCAGTCTATTTGGAGGTCTGTAGGCTTCTTGTATCTCCATGGGTATCTCTTTTTTTAAGTTAGGTAAGTTTTCTTCTATAATTTTGTTGAAGATATTTATTGGCCCTTTAAGTTGAAAATCTTCATTCTCATCTATACCTATTATCCTTAGGTTTGGTCTTCTCATTGTGTCCTGGATTTCCTAGATGATTTGGGTTAAGATCTTTTTGCATTTTGCATTTTTTTTGATTGTTGTGTCTATGGTTTTATGGAATCTTCTTCTTCTGAGATTCTCTCTTCCATCTCTTGTATTCTGTTGGTGATGTTTGCATCTATGGCTCCTGATTTCTTTTCTAGGTTTTCTATCAAAAGAGTTGTCTTCCTTTGTGATTTCTTTATTGTTTCTACTTCCATTTTCAGATCCTGGATGGTTCTGTTCAATTCCTTCACCTGTTTGTTTGTGTTTTCCTGTAATTCTTTAAGGGAATTTTTGTTTCCTCTTTACGGACTTCTACCTGTTTAGCTGTGTTCTGTATTTCTTTAAGGGAATTATTTTTCTTTTCTTTTCTTTTTTTTTTCTTCTCTTTATTAGATATTTTCTTCATTTACATTTCAAATGTTATCCAGAAATTTCCCCTTACCCTCCCGTATCCCCGCCCTGCTCCCCTACCCACCCCCTCCCACGTAATGGCCCTGGCGTTCCCCTGTACTGGGGCATATAGAGTCTGTATGACCAAGGGGCCTCTCTTCCCAATGATGGCCAACTAGGCCATCTTCTTCCATATATGCAGCTAGAGACATAAGCACAGGGGGAACTAGTTAGTTCATGTTATTCTTCCACCTATAGGGTTGAAGACCCCTTCAGCTCCTTGGGTACTTTCTCTAGCTCTTTAAGGGAATTATTAATATCTTTCTTAAAATCCCCTACAAGCATCATGAGATATGATTTTAAATTTGAATCTTGCTTTTCCGGTGTGTTGGGTTATCCAGGACTCACTGTGGTGGAAGTACTGGGTTCTAATGATACAATGTAGTCTTGGATTCTGTTGGTAAGATTCTTATGTTTGCCTCTTGCCATTTGGTAATCTCTTGTGTTAGATGATATAGCTGTCTCTGGCTGGAGCTTGTTCCTCCTGTGAGTCTGTAAGCCTGTGTCAGCACTCCTGGAAGACCAGCTCTTTCTTGGCAAGACCAGTGCACAGAGGGCTACAGAACAGCCCCACATCCTTGTTGCAGATGTAGGCCTGTAGGACCCTGTTGCAGAAGCTTTGTTGGTTATGTTTCCTGTGGATTCCTGAGCGGATCAGCCTTAGAGAGACACCAGAGAGTAAATGGCAATCTTCCCTGTGTCCCAGGGTCAGAGCCTTCCCTGGAGGCAAGCTCTCCTCTGGCAGGGAAGCTGCAGAGAGCTCTTTCTTTATTCTTGAGAGTTTCATAGATATACATAGTGCAATATGTCTCCGGATTTCTCCACTTTAATTTTGTCCCCATACTCTTCAATATGTTCCCTTCCCAAGGTAATTTCTATTTTTTTTTGATAACCCACTAATCCATTTAGTACTGTCAGTGTATGCATGGGTGTGTGGCTGCTATCACCAGATCACAGGATGCTTAAGAGTAAGTACTTAAGAAGACAAGTTACTACAATAAAGAAAAAGTTCAGCTAAATAATGTCCTTTTAAGAACACAAACTTTTATTAACTATCAGATTTTCAGATTGTTTACACACAAAATAAGATGTATTTCATATGTGTCACATCATAAATTAAAACGTTTCAACAAAGATAATTTAAAGTGAAACTAAAAAAGAGTTAAAGATTTTTTTGTTCTTTTCCAAAATCTTCCAAGAGTCATTAGAAAGTTATAAAAAAATGTGTAAACAAATATGATATATGTGCCTTTTGCAACAAAACTCAGATTTAAATAAGAAAGGAAGAAAAGTGACCCTCTGCCATCCCATCTGACTGTCACATACTAGTATAATTCATTGGGTACATGGCTGCTAAGTTGAAAGCCTGTCTTCTCATCCAAAGGAACTGGATAAAGAATATAGTTCATTGAACACCAGTGTTGTTTTCTAGGGGTTATATCTAATCAAAGAGATCTTCTGGGCTGCTGTTTCTCAGGGTTTCTAAAGACATGTTTTCAGCAGAGGCGCTCTCCTCTTTCAAGGTCTGAGGCAGTGAAGAGGCGAGCCTACAGTAGAAAGAAAATCAGGAATTATCTCTCAGTTGTTTTTTTTTTTAATTTCTAATTTTTATTTTTCCTTTTATTAAAAATACATTCTTTTTCTTATATAACATGTCCTGATTATAGTTTCCTCTCCCTCTACTCTTCCCTGTTCCTCCCCTCTTCCCCTTACGTCCAGATCCACCACCTTTCTCTCTGTCATTAGAAAACAAACAGGCTTCTAAGGGATCATAATAAAATAATCTAAGATAGAACAAAAACTAACACATCAAATAGGACCCAGCAAACAAACGGAAGGAAAAGAGCCCAAGAGAAGGCACAAGAAACAGACCCATTCATTTACACTTTAAAAAAACAAACAAACAAACACTAAGTCAGAAGCTATTATATATATGCAAAGGACCTGTAGGGTAAAAAGAGATTTAAATAGATGAATAAACAAACAAATAAAATAAAATAGAACTAAATAAGAACAACTAAATATTAGTGGCTAAATATTGAACAAAGTATAATGTATTAAGATCTCCTAGTAGTAGTAGATAAAAGAATAACCAAAGGAAATTCAGAAATATTAGTTATGTGTGATTATGCTAAAATGCAGGCACCTATGTTTACTTGTGCAGATCATTAAAAATGAATTCACTACCCAGTCCTCCTTGACCTCTTGACTATACACAATTAAACATGACTGGCTACATCCAAACTGGGATGTGTCAATCTTATTCCAAATAAGTCAAAAGGCAGACAACCTGATTATGCTAAGGTGCTAGGTTAATATGTTATCAAGATGACAAGTAAAACCCTCATGAACTTAATAATAAATGCAGATTTAACTATCATATCATATAACCAAATATCTAAAATGTATTTCATAAGAGGGAAAAATAATACTGTATAAATAGCAGCTCATCATTATACACACACACACACACACACACACACAGACATACACACACACACATATACACACATACACACGCACCCATCTACACACACACACACACATCTACACACACATACATTTTGTTCTCTTGTCTGAGATGTGTTAGTTGGTTTTAATTCTCTTGAGCAAAACAGAGGATTGAATTATGTCAATTATGAAGTCAAACTTGGAACTCTTCAATTTTGGTCACCATCTAGACATTGTACCCCAGAAGACAGAGGTCTATCATTTTGTGTTAAACAAAAATCATCAGAAGACTAAAGGAGAGCTCTGAAGTGAAAAGACAGAGGCAGACCCCACGCGCTACACTGACTACTGCTGTCTGTCTAATGCCTGGTGCTTAAGCAGCAGGCTTGACACCTGTTGGGGTATGGAGCCAGGATGGGAGCTGTGAGGACTGGGCCACAGAGGGAATGTCCTGTTCTCAGGTCTCATATCCACATACCAATAGAAAAAGTTTAGAACTGTCACATCCAAAGAAGTTTATCTCTTTCACAAGTGACAAATATTTCAAAGGCTCTTTGTAAATTACAGAAAACAGAAAGAACTAAAATGAAGACTTCATGTTTTACATTTACTTTTTTTTAAAGATGAGATTATTCTTTTACATGTGTAATTTTGCCGCATGATATCTTCCTTGACCAATGTGTCTATCTGTATGTGTTGGAAAGTTTAGACATGAATACTTCATTCACTTTAATTCGGATGCAGTAATCATTAGGCTGCTGTTACTTAGCTGAGCTGATCAGTTTTCATTGCCCTCAGGCCTGGCACTGGGGCACACAGTCTCAACTTTAGCATTTGGGTGGCAGAGATATCTACGTTCTAATATGTGTCTGTATTGATTCAATTAATATTCATAATGCATGAGCTTTGAACTGTCCACTGTGTTAAGGAAGTATAACAGTTATAGAGAATATAAAACACGATCTCTGTGTATGTTATAAAGTTTCCCTGATGAGGTGTGAAGAGTACACTTACGTGTGGGCATAAGGATAAATGTTTAGAATGTAGTCAGGGATTATGCTGGTTTATTAAAGTACAGAAAATCACAACCAATCTAAATGCAGTGCTGTGGAACCAATTCCAATGACACGTCTACCAAACAAATCAACAAAGGCTTAGGGGACGCTACAGAAGAGGAGCACAAAGAGTCTAAGCTATGAGAATGCATATCCTTGTAATGTCAGAAGCCACAGCCACATAGTCTCACCAGTGTGACTGCCTAAATAAAAGCTTTACAAGGACAGTACCAACAGAGATGCTACAGTGGACTTGGGAAAACCCATGGGACTCCAGCTCTGCACAAGAGTTACAGGCAACAAAGAATGCTGAGAATAGGAGAAATAATCTTTCCAGGGAAGAGCACATCAGCACATCAATTGGCTGTTCAACAGTAAATAGTCAGTCTGGAAGATGTGCATATAAAACAATTAAAAGAAAGAAAAGTTATGAATGTAAAAGAGAGAAAGAAGGAGCATATGTAAGGGTCTAGACGCAAGAAAGGGAAGGGAGGAATGATATAATTATATTAGAATCTTAAAAATAAAGAAAAGTGGAAAAAGTATGAGTCTAGTTTTCAGAGAGCATTCAGTCACCCTTTTTCTTATATTGCTTACAAGTGTGTCTTTTAATCCTAACACTTTATTGGTGGCTCAAGAATCTTGTAATTTGCTCACAGAGAATAAATTACCACATTACAAAGAGATATAAGTTTATATTAATACTTAAGATTCAGTAGATTTCAGAATTTACTATGGGATGGTGGTTCCAAAAGGAGAATTCAGAGGCAAGGGTCAGGAGACAATTATCTGAGATCAACCAATTTTTATGTGTACATTAAAGTCATTTTGCAAATTTTTATAAATTAACAAAAAGAGAACGTGAAATAACTAGATAAAATATTGTTGTTAAGCTATTCAACATTTGAAATCATTTCAGAAAACAACTTGTTGATATCTGCCAAAGATAAGAACATGCCCCTACCTGTGACTCAGGAATTTACCAGTAGACACACACACAGGGAAAACATCTGTATATCTATAGATTAAGAAATTATATGTGTGTATAAAAATCATAGATGGGTTATTTATTAATAGTGAAAAACTAAAAACTATCTGAATGGTTCTCAACAGGAAAATGGCACAAATCTTACTGAACTTTCACGCAGAATCCTGTACAGTTATACACATGCGCAGATCTTAGATGAAATGTTGAGCAACAGAACAAGGCACAAAGGAATGCATACTGCTGCATGGCTCTATCTAAAAGTCAAAACCACAAAGCTAATCTCAAAAGTCACAATTGCAAAATCATAAAAATCAATTGGTCTTTGAACAGAGGTATTTGTGTGAATGTGTTACATGCACACACATATGCATATACAGCACATATCTGCATATACTGTGGATATTTATTCTATCCACTCTTCCATGAGATCTCATTTCTGGATATTTTCAACTCCTCTATGACAATCTTCTCAGAGTTCTTATAGCTTTGGCTGTTGTTAAGATATTCAGAGACAAGACCAGGAACTTTGGTGCTAGGTTAGTGAGCTTAGTCTAGATGTGAAGAGAACTACAGCATCAGCTGGACATGTACTTGGAGATTGGGTGTGAGGGGCAGGGTTACACAGGAACAGTGAACTAGGAAGACATCTTCAGGAGATGGCAGACATGGCTGTCATTGCCCTGTGGTCACTAGAGCAAATGGAGAAAGTGAAGAGATACCCAAAGAAGAGCCTATCAAAAAGAAAATGAGTTGGTCAGGACAATGAAGATTAAAACTGCAGAGACAGGCAGAGAAATGGGCAAAAGGAGACAGAAGAGTGACTGAAGACAGCAGCTTGAGCTGATGCCACTTTTGCCAAATTCTGGCTCTCACTGTCATACTGCAGCCGAAGCTTATGATTTAAGTAAATTATTTCACTCATTGTTAATTATCTGGAGCTGAGAAGAATAATCTGGAAAGATACTTTTATTCTTTTTTTTTGTTTGTTTCTATTTTCTCTCTTTTTTCTCTTTATTAGATATTTTCTTCATTTACATTTCACATGTTATCCAGAAATTTTCCCTTACCCTCCCGCGTCCCCGCCCTGCTCCCCTACCCACCTTTTATTCTTAAGATTTATCATATAAAAGACAATTTATCACAGAGAAGAGAAAACAGCCATTTTTTTAAAAATCTTGAAAGAAGTATTGAACTCCCAGATTTCAGCTGTCATAGATTCAAGTGCTGAACCATCACCCAGCCATCTCAGCAGGGCAGCTGGAGGCAAATGTTCTGCTTATGTTAAAAAAAAAAAAAGCCACACAGTTAAACTTTGTTTTCCCATTAATTTATGTATTCCTTCACTTTATATCCTGATCACAGCCTCCTCCTCCCTCCTTCAAGTCCCAATCCCTGTTCCATCCCCCCACGGTTTGCCACATGACATCGCCTGCAAGTGCATGCACAGCACACAGAGATACATAAAGTGAAAATTTAAAAAATACCACACACACATGGTGAAGAACTGTTGGGTTGTATTAGTAATCCTAGTACATGCGAGATTGAGGCATGTTTGGCTTCAGCCTGGGCTAGCTTGCAGCTATATATCTAGTGTATATCTTAAATGCAAAACCAAAGATAAGCCAAATATCTAATAGTTTAATTTTAGGATGAATCAACTCAAGTTTTCATGAGGAAGACTAAAAACAGCCCCCAACACCAAAGCAAAACCTTCCATAAAACAACAACAAAATTAAATCAAAATCTGAGTTTCCACTGAGATATAGCAACCAGAAAACTATCAAACCAACTTTAACAATGTTCCTTTTATGTATTTTATAAATATATGAAAATTTATAAATGATCAACATAAGTATATGATAATTATTTAAATAAAATATTTAAATAATGAACTTAAAGATTTGAAATCACCAAGTTACTAGTTAACTTTCAAATTAGAAATAAGTACTTTGAAATATATCAGATGTTAGGATAGGAAAAGTAGCCAACCAAGTTTTAGCTGACCTTATAAAAACGAAGGCTTCTCCTAAACAAACTAAGACACTGAAGCCAACAGGATGCAGTAAAAGCAGAGGCTCTCACACTGTCTGGAATTCAGCAGTCTAGCTGTCATTCATTGGCCTGAGACAGTGAGGGAGGAGAGGCTGACTCTCCTGGCAACCGAAATGGCAAGCAAGAGAAACTCATAATTATTTTCAATTAAATTCACAGATAACTTCTACTGCTCATGGCCCTGTTTAAACACATGAGCAAGAACACATAAATGACCTGTGAAATATATGTTTAATCAAACAAGAAAATAATAATAAAAGTAGCTATATTTAACCTATAATGCATTTAATAATTTATAAACATTGTAAAAGGACAACTCTAAAAATTTCCTGTAAAATATCTCCAATAGATTTGAAAATAAGATTATTGGGGATTAAGGAGATGGCTCAGCAGGTACACAGAGTTGCCACAAAACACTGATGACTGGAGTTGAATCCCAGGGAGCCATTTTAAAGGTAGATGGAGAGAACCAACTCCACAGGGTTGTGCTTTGAACTCTGGATATAAACTCAGGTTTTAAACCACCCATTAAATAATACACTCATAATCCCTAAGAATGGAGCACTCATACAGAAATTCCAATAAAATAACCCAAAAGATTTTTATCACCTGATAAACTTATTTGGATAAATAATATTGTTCTGGCAACCAATCAGTAGACAAGTTGGCACATGCTTTACAAACCACTCTTGAATATCTTAAGCTCCACCTTACTGGTTTGAATTGGCACAGGTGATATTTGCTACTGCTGCTCTTTGGAGAGCTCTGTTTTATTTTACCTGGCACCATGTTTGCCCACAAATATTTCAGTGACTGCATGTATTAACAATGACAAATGACTAAATGAATGAGGTAGACAGTACTGAGGGAAAGGCTCACTAATGTCAAACAACAGCCCACCACACAGCAGAGACGGTGGTGGTAAGCATTCAGGCTGCAAAGCCAGGGTGGTACATGATGCTGTCCTCGCTCTAAAGCCAATGGTACTTGTGCCACACTAGTTACCTGGGATTATTGATTTCTGTTTTTCCTCTAAGGATGCTCCTATTCTCAGGAGGGTAACATGAATGTGGATATGGAACATCTCAAAAGTTGTCCTGTGAGATGGCCTTTAAAAAGGAATGAGTCCTGTGGTGTAAATGTTTAGAAAATGTTTTCCTTCATTAATTCCTCTAATTATTTCATGAGAATAGTATATAATAGAAGACATAAAAATTCTTCTAAAGTCAAAATTTTAAGCAAAATGACAGCCAAGTACAGAAGAATATATGTAGAAAACCAGATTATCTATATGCATACAAATAGATGTATTTACACAAATATATGTATACATGAGCACATATATGCTTACATGTCTAGAACAGTACTAGAATCTTTAGTGTTTTAGAACAATTCTAGGTCTATAGTGACCAGAGATAGTAGATGTCTGATTGGGATGCACAGATGACGTGTACTAGATATTCTTCCAAACTTCTCATTTACTAAACAACAACAACAACAACAACAAAATGTACACAAAGATTGTATTTCTAAAAGGTTTTAAGAAAAAAATAAGGAAGTTTGTTTACCAGGGTTTCCAAATGAGCCTGGCATTGGGAGGTCTTTTCTGACAATCTCTCAACCATCAACATTCCAAGAAACCAGTGTTCTCTGAACACTCAACAGTGACTTGTTTCCCTGAGGATACAATATATGACTTGAAGTCCAGAATTTAGTAGTTCTGTTGAAATCCAGTAAATGAACTCCACATTCAGCCAAGGCTAGTGCCAGGGCAGTGGAAACTGCATGGTTTGATGTTCTTATGAGATGTAGAGGGTAGCGCTTTCTCATGAATCTAGGGCCAAGGATGGCTTCCCCACAGCAAAGAAGGAGCTAGCTGCTTCAGTTCCTATGGCTGATGCTACACAATATTAGAACAAACTGTACTGTATTACAGTTAGGAGCCTGGGTAAAAATCAGTGTTGGCTGGATGTGTTCTCCTTTGGAGGTTCAGAGGAGAAGAAACTGTTTTCTACATTCTTCAGCTTCTTGAAATCTCTCCCACTTTCAAGGAGGGCAACAGTATGCATCACCACTATAAGGGTGCTGACAGTTTTTCTTCTGCTCTCACTTTTTCTCCTGATTCTAGCACTTGGTGATTATACTGGATGTACTTGGATAATCTAGTATTACTTTTGTGCTATTACAAAGCCAGCTTACGTACCTCAGTTTACCTGTAAACTTAATTTTTGCTTCTATGTGGTCAAACACATTCTAAGAGTACAGGATTAAGAATTCAGTCATTTTAGAGTGGAGTATTATTCTATAATTCCACCATTCATTTTGTTAGGGCTCAATTGTTGTTCCAACCTACCAGGCTAAATACATTTCAGGAGAGCTGGTGAGAGCAGGAGGCCTAAGACCAGGCTATGGAAAGCCCAGAGCTGAAGAACTGAGCTAAGCCTGATCTGACTGAAAAGGTATCTGCCAGATTCACGCAAGACGACCTTAAAAATCATAAGAAATACATTTTGGGCCTTCTCTAAGATTAATTGAAACAGAATCATTGACACAGGCTGGTTAGAAGTTTTGGTTCTTTAAATTATGAGTTTACACAATTACTTTTCTAAGAAGTTTTGTGGTTTTTCTGTTTAAAGTTTACATTAGTGCTCTCAGTCCATTTTACTGCCATGTTTTAAAGATACAAGTTGTGGTTGAATGAATAGTCTTTCAATCTTGTTCAATCATGTTCACAATAGGAAATGCTGGTCAGTTTCTAGGCACATATTCTCAGAATCCATCCATCCCAAGACCCTAGAATATTGAATTTTCTTTTTATATAATTTAGTAAGTTATTGTTCTTTATTATTGTTAAATCTTTTGGAGTGTTAGTGAACATAAATGTCTTCTAGTTGGCTACTGAAAAACAAGTCAAAGATGAAATAAAGACTGTTCCACATCTCTGTCTTGTCAAGAGAGAATTACCAGCTCAGTCTCTCAAGAATCAATGCATAAACAGAATCAATCAGAAAAATTAAAATATTAAAGCAAGAAAACATAACAGTTGTTTGGAATTATGAAATTTACATACATATTTACTCCATAAAAACTGAAGATGCTATAAACACCCATGGAAAATAATCATCATATGGGTTCTCTAGTCTCATCATAATTATGTTTAAATGTTCATATAACTTCAAGTTTCTCCCAATATGTTATTCTACAGAAAATATACTTAATTGCTTTAAGTGACTTTCTAAAGTACAGTTTTTGTTTTTTCATAACAGATTTGTTTGTCATTACAAGAAAAAAATGGATGTTTGATAGTTTCCAGTCTACCACTGAATATTTCTCTCTAAAGCTGGACAATTTGTAAGCAGCGATATGAGACCCCTTAAAGAACCATTCACAACAGCCTGAATTTCACTACAGCAGGAACCATGTTAAATGAGTGTTTTTTATTAGATATTTTCTTTATTTACATTTCAAATGCTATCCCGAAAGTTCCCTATACCCCCCCCCCCGTTGCTCCCCTACCTGCCCACTCTCACTTCTTGGCCCTGGCATTCCCCTGTACTGGGGCATATAAAGTTTGTAAGACCAAGGGGCCTTTCTTCCCAATGATGGCTGACTAGGTCATCTTCTGCTACATATGCATCTAGAAACACGAGTCTGGGGGTACTGCTTAGTTCATATTGTTGCTTCACCTAAAGGGTTGTAGACCCCTTCAGCTTCTTGGGTAATTTCTTTAGCTCCTCCATCCATCCTATAGATGACTATGAGGATCCCCTTCTGTATTTGCCAGGCACTGGCATAGCCTCACTAGAGATAGTTATATCAGGAGGGTCCTTTCAGCAAAATCGTGCTGGCATATGCAATAATGTCTGGGTTTAGTGGCTGATTATGGGATGGATCCCCAGGTGGGGTAGTCTCTGAATGGTCCATCCTTTCATCTTAGCTCTAATCTTTGCCTCTGTAACTCCTTTCCTGGGTATTTTGTTCTCTATTCTAAGAAGGAATGAAGTATTTATACTTTGGTCTTCGTTCTTCTTTATTTTCTTGTGTTTTGCAAATTGTATCTTGTGTATTCTAAGTTTCTGGGCTAATATCCACTGATGAATGAGTGTATATTAAGTGACTTCTTTTGTGATTGGGTTGCCTCACTAAGGATGATATCCTCCAGATACATATATTTGCCCAAGAATTTCATAAATTCATTGTTTTTAATAGCTGAGTAGTACTCCATTGTGTAAATGTATCACATTTTCTATATCCATTCCTCTGTTGAGGGATATCTGGGTTCTTTCCAGCTCCTGGCTATTATAAATAAGGCTGCTATGAACATAGTGGAGAATGTGTTCTTATTACCAGTTGAAACATCTTCTGGGTATATGCCCAGGAGAAGTATTGCTAGATCTTCCAGTAGTACTATATCCAATTTTCTGAGGAACCTCCAGACTGAATTCCAGAGTGGTTGTACCAGCTTGCAATCCCACCAGCATTGGAGGAGTGTTCCTCTTTCTCCGCATCCTCGCCAGCATCTGCTGACATCTGAGTTTTTGATATTAGCCATTCTTACTGGAGTGAGGTGGAATCTCAAGGTTGTTTTGATTTGCATTTCCCTGATGATTAAGGATGTTGAACATTTCTTTAGGTGCTTCTCTGCCATTTGGTATTTCTCACTTGAGAATTCTTTGTTTAGCTCTGTACCCCATTTTTGAATGGGGTTATTTGAATTTCTGGAGTCCAGATTCTTGAGCTCTTTGTATATATTGGATATTAGTCCCCTATCAGATTTAGGATTGGTAACAATCCTTTCCCAATCTGTTGGTAGCCTTTTTGTCTTATTGACAGTGTCTTTTGCCTTACAGAAGCTTTGCAATTTTGTAAGGTCCCATTTGCCAATTCCTGATCTTACAGCACAAGCCATTATTGTTCAGTCTATTTGGAGTTCTGTAGGCTTCTTGTATGTTCATGGGCATCTCTCTCTTTAGGTTTAGGAAGTTTTCTTCTATAATTTTGTTGAAGATATTTGCTGGCCCTTTAAGTTGAGAATCTTTATTCTCATCTATACCTATTATCCGTAGGTTTGGTCTTCTCATTGTGTCCTGGATTTTCTGGATGTGTTGAGTTAGAATCTTTTTGCATTTTCATTTTCTTTGAGTTAGAATCTTTTTGCATTTTCATTTTCTTTGATTGTTGTGGCCATGTTCTCTATGGAGTCTTCTGCACCTGAGATTCTCTCTTCGATCTCTTGTATTCTCTTGCTGATGCTTGCATCTATGGTTCCTGATTTCTTTCCTAGGGTTTCTATCTCCAGAGTTGTCTCACTTTGGGTTTCTTTATTGTTTCTATATCCCTTTTTAGGTCTTGGATAGTTTTCTTCGATTCCATTACCTGTTTAGCAGTGTTTTCCTGTGTTTCTTTAAGGATTTCTACCTCTTTAGTGCTGTTCTCCTGTATTTCTTTAAGTGAGTTATTAAAGTCCTTCTTAAGGTCCTCTACCAGCATCATGAAATATGATTTTGAATCCAAATCTTGCCTTTCGGGTGTGTTGGGGTATCCAGGATTGGCTGAGGTGGGAGTGCTGCGTTCTGATGATGGTGAGCAGTCTTGGTTTCTGTTGGTGAGATTCTTACGTTTGCCTTTTGCCATTCGGTAGTCCCTGGAGTTAGCTGTTATAGTTGTCTCTGGCTGGAGCCTGTTCCTCCTGTGATTCTGTTAGCCTCTGTCAGCTGTCCTGTGAGTCCAGCTCTCTTCTGAGTCTCAGTGGTCAGAGTACTCTCTTAAGGCAATCTTTCCTCTTGCAGGGAAGGTGCACAGAGGCCTGGCATTCAGACATGCCTCCTGGTTGAAGATGAAGGCCTGGAAAGGGGCCTGTCCCAGAAGATGGGTTGTCTCCATAGTCTGAGCACTCCCCTGCACAGCCTGCTCTGGGGGTCACAGCCCTCCTGGGCGGCCACCTCTCCTCTGGCGGGGAAGGTNCTTAAGGCAATCTTTCCTCTTGCAGGGAAGGTGCACAGAGGCCTGGCATTCAGACATGCCTCCTGGTTGAAGATGAAGGCCTGGAAAGGGGCCTGTCCCAGAAGATGGGTTGTCTCCATAGTCTGAGCACTCCCCTGCACAGCCTGCTCTGGGGGTCACAGCCCTCCTGGGCGGCCACCTCTCCTCTGGCGGGGAAGGTACCCGGATTTCTGCTGCCAGAAAAGGGGGTCTGTCCCAGAAGCTGTTTGCCTCTGCCTGTCCCAGAAGCTGTGTTGCTTCTGCAGTCCGCTGCTTGCCTTCCACAGTCTGCGAGCTGATCTGCGCACCAAATGAGTGGTTTTCTATATGTAGAAAACATACAACTCAAGAAATGCCTTTTGTCCCCTTGCCTCTATAAACCTTATTTAAAACTCTAAATATTTTTTTCAAAACTATATAAAAACACACACACAAAGAATTTTTGGCCTATGATAGGAGTGAATTATTAGAGAATGGTACTCACAAGAACATTACTAATAGTCAACCCAAATATCAGAATGAGTATTTTCATTCATTCCTTCAGTATTTTAAAATCTTAGGCATCATGATAGCTCTTGATACAAAAGAGTAAAACAAAATCTTATAACTTTGAAAAAATTACGATTGAGCCAAGCAAGTGAATTTAAACAGCTGATGGTGACATAGATGGGAAATATTAATTTGTAGAGTTTAAAACTTATTTAAGCCTGAGGATATATCTCTATTTAGGGAAGACCCCTCTGTATTTGAAAATATATAAATAACACAAAATGCTGTGTGAGTAATCTACAGGACAGTTACCAACAACCTCAGAAGAACTACTTAGCTGTTACTGATTCAAAAGAATTGTTATGCATAAGCTTAACAAAAAATGTAAATTTAGGCAAGTATAAAATAAAATAGAGTTAACTGATATATTAGTACCCTGACTATTTATGGGACATATTTATGTGAATTCTAAATCTATTTTATTATTATTATTTTTTTCCTTTTCTTTTTTCCCAATTTTTATTAGATATTTTCTTCATTTACATTTCAAGTGTTATCCAGTAAGTTCCCTATACCCTCGCCCATACCCGCCCTGTTCCCCTACCCACCCACTCCCACATGAGTTCCCCTGTACTGGGGCATATAAAGTCTTCATGATCAAGTGACCTCTCTTTCCAATGATGGCCAACTAGGCCATCTTCTGCTATATATGCAGCTAGAGACATGAGCTCTTGTCTAGGCCCATCTTCTGCTATATATGCAGCTAGAGACATGAGCTCTTGGGGATACTGGTTAGTTCATGTTATTCTCTATTTTATTATATTAACATATTATTACTAGATACTTCTCTTCAGACAAACTAATTTATTTATTATTTTTTTATTATATATTTTCTTTTTTTTTATTTCACATTTTATCCCCTTTCCTCATTTCTCCTCTGAAAACCCACATTCATAAAAGAAACTTTACTAAGGCTCAAAGCACACATTGCACCTCACACAATAATAGTGGGAGCTGTGGAGAGCCTCAGCCTTACTGGCGCGGACAGCTCCTAATTTGGGCTGTGGAGAGCCTTGCTGCCATGACTTAAAGATGGTGCCGATTGCCTCAGCTCCTAATATGGCATAAGGCTGTGTCAGCAGTGGCATGATCTGATGCCCGACTTTACCTAGCGTATGAGCAGGAGCCATGTGGCATCTTGCTATAGGCCAGGACAGGGTTTATATGGCCGCTCCCAGTGGGGTTGGGAACCATTTTGCTGTTTTTCCACAAGCTGTAACTTCATCAAGTATCCTGAGTAAACCACCTCGAGAAGGAACCTGGTTGTTCTGCGTCTAATTCCTGCTAGTCAGGGTAGGCGTGGAATAAGTGGTGGTCCGTATGTGGTTCCAGAACTCTTGACAGTACAGGGTGAGCGCTCGGTAAGTGCCCAGTAAGTAGTAGGGCAGTTAAGCTCCTGGATAGGGACAAAATTTAGGCCCGTGGTAAAGCAGCTTCATTTAGTTCCGGGGTAAAGTGGCTTCATTTAGGCCCATGGTAAAGCGGCTTCACTTAAGCCCGTGGTAAAGCGGCTTCATTTAGGTCCGTGGTAAAGCGGCAACATTAAGGCCTGCAGCTCAGCAGCAAGAACAGAGGGCAGACCCATGGGTAATTCACAGGCCTGCCTGGTTCACGGAGCTCTTAAGGAGCTGCTAAAAACGAAGGGGATAAAGCTGATTGATCGTGTTTTAAACACTTTCCTTCAGGAAGTAGACACTGCAGTCCCCTGGTTTGCAGAATCGGAGAATTTGACTCTTGCATGTTGGGATAAACTAGGCAAGGATTTAGATGTTGCCTGGGACCAAGGCAATCTGAGATAAGGAGTTAGGGGCGTGTGTATGCTCATCCGTTGGTGCCTAGAGAGTGAAAGCTGCATAAACATGGTACAAGATGCAGAAGCAGTGGTGGAGGACTTGAGGGAGAGTCGATCAGAACATTTTCGGGTGGGCAGGAATGGGATTCAAAGGAGGAGGAAGGCGGGTATATACCTGAGTTTGAGTGGGTTTAGTAGCTCATCAGATTCGGATGAGGAAGATGAGATAGAGAAGCTTGAGAATGACTTGGAGACTATTCTTGCCAAAATGGAGTCAGTTAGTTTAGAGAAGAGGAAGAAGAAAGGGAGGCTGAAGAGACAGGAACAAGGAAATAGTTCAAATTGCCCGCCATGACTGGATGGGCAATTTGATCATGTGGTTTTTATCTTTGAGTTTGTTTATATAGTGTATTACGTTGATGGATTTCCGTATATTAAACCATCCCGGCATTCCTGGGATGAAGCTTACTTGGTCATGATGGATGATCGTTTTGATGTGTTCTTGGATTCGGTTGGCGAGAATTTTGTTAAGTATTTTTGCGTCGATATTCATAAGGGAAATTGGACTGAAGTTCTCTATCTTTGTTGTGTCTTTATGTGGTTTAGGTATCAGAGTAATTGCGGCTTCATAGAATGAATTGGGTAGTGTGCCTTCAGATTCTATTTTGTTGAATAGTTTGAGAAGAACTGGAACTAGGTCTTCTTAGAAGGTCTGATAGAACTCTACACTAAACCCATCTGGTCCTGGGCTTTTTTTGGTTGGGAGACTATTAATGACTGCTTCTATTTCTTTAGGAGATATAGGGCTGTTTAGGTCATTAATCTGATCCTGGTTTAACTTTGGAACTTGGTATCTGTCTAGAAAGTTATCCATTTCATTCAGATTTTCCAGTTTTTTTGAATATAACCTTTTGTAGAAGGATCT